>PVIU01000182.1:97119-222119 GCA_004026605.1 Ondatra zibethicus | reverse complement strand
TTCTGATGGTTCTCAAATAACATTTTGAATAGCGGGTCAGCGCCTCAATCAATTACATAAGCATGTAAAGTCGGTCTCTCGGAAAAAAATCCTTTTTCATGCATATGCATTAAAACATGTTCGCAATTATCCTCGGAAATTGCCTTCATTGGATTAAGCAGCAGCCTTGGACGCGGGTTCTGATCTTCCCTGGGCTTTTATTAAAGCTCTGAGCAGCTTTGGCAATAACAGAGTGGATGGGCTGTTTGTTTAAAGAGTGTTTACCAAAGAGAGGGGCCGGCGGGGGCGCGTGGGTGGATAAACACAGACCCACCTCCTAGCTGAGGCTGTTATCGGTGGCAGGCTTGTTGGGAGGCTTGGGAGGGAGCTCTGTCGACTCACTCACCAGGCTCCAGAGTTCGACTTTCAGGGCGGGCAATTACTGGCTGCCACAAAGCCAGCCGTGGGTGCAGACTGTGCTCGCCAGGGAAACTCTGTGTCTGAGACAGTGTTCTCCCAACTTTCAGACTCAGGTGAAGGCCGCCTGCATAGTGCAGGCAATCTCTTGCGATCTGTGATCCCAACAAGCCAGACCTGTAGACGAATTAGTCCTAGGACAGGACTCGATTTAATTAGCCCTTTTGCAGAAGCTGAGCTAGGGAAATGGAGACTCTCTTTTTCCACCCCCCACTCTAAGACTGGTGGCGAATCTACGAAAATCGCTTGTTGGGTTAGGTAGATTTTCTTCCCCCGCCCCGCGGGAGAGGGGCGGAGCCCGAGTTCCACTTGGGAGTAGAAGTTAGCTGAGGACAAGTACCTGACGCCTTGGCCTTCCTCTCCCAAGCAGCTTGATTTGTCCACCTTGAACGTGAGGCCTAATTCAGACAATTAAACGTGAGGTTTTCTCAGACAATCAGGTCTAGGGCTGAAAGGTTTTCTGGGGGGCGGAGGATTAAAAGAGTTTCGCCTGGACTTTCGTATTGTTTTAAAGAAATTTCTATCAGATATGCCCAGTTAGCAGTTCAGCAAGTTCAGTTTGCCAGGTACTGTCAAAGCAGACGTTAACTCATTTAATTCAAACCACAGGAGGTAGTTCCTGCCACATCTCCATTTTTCTGAGGTGTAAATTGGTTGAGAGACTAACATTTTTTTCTAAGTGCAAGACCAGAGGTCAACATTGTGCTGTCCAGATCCTGAGCAAGGCTCCCAGCCCTGGTGCCAAGCCATCCCAGAAAGGTCCTCATCAAAGAAGCCCAGTCCGAGGGTTGACCCGCAACCCTAGGGTTAGATTTGTGTCTGTGTGCACAAAACTGGAAGGCCCCTGGATTGTTCCCAAGCAGTTTTTCCTCCTGGGCTGGCAGAAGGTGGCAATTCAGGACACTGGGGTTTAGGATTGAGTTGCTTCATAGTACCACAAATTGGTGTATTTTGCAAGATTTTTTTTTCTCCTTTTCTCCTTTTCTCTTTGGATCTCCAGTCCCTGGAGGGCTCTTTGGCGCTTCCAGTCGGTGCTTTCTACTCTTTCCCGCCAGGTTACTGGTTACGCACCTAGGAGATGCCCCTCCCGGCGCGTCCCCCCATTCCACACCAGGTGCTGGGGCGCCGAACCTCCCTCAGTACAATAGAAACGTACAAAGTCTTGGTTCTGTTACAACCAGGGGCCAGATTCCTGGTTCCCTGCTCCTCTCCTTTGGAACTTTCTCTTGGTCCCTGCTCCAAGCTGGACTTGCAGGTTCCCTGTGGTTTCTATAAGGGATAGACAGGGGAACAAAGCCAAGAAATGCAAGAGAAAAGACTTAGGCCGGTCTCTACAGAGACTGTTGGAGTGTTCTCCTGCATAGTTGGCCAGGGCCTCTCTCTGCCTATCCCAGGCCATCTGAGATGGGGCAATAAAAACTAATTACTCCACTCAGGTGCATGAAGTCAGTTGCAGTGAGGAGCAGGTAACAACTGGTTCCAGAGGGTAGCCTATCTGAAAAGAACTTTGCTTAGACTCAGGAGTCCCCAAAGGGTGTGTGAAATGAGGGGTTCAGGTCAAAAGACTGGGTAGAGCCCAGCCTGCTTCTGTGACTACCAGACTGTGTTGAGAAACATGTGGAATCAATGTCTGGAGCGATGGTCAGAAACACTTCTGTCTGCACCACATCCAGGGGACAGTTGAGCCCAAGTCTTTGGAATCCTTCCTTGATTACTTTCTCTCACACCTCAGAGACTCTTCCTCGCCCTGATTGGTCATTGGTGGCAAGAGCAGGTGAGCGTGATAAGCCCTGGGTCTTACTGGGTATCCCCAGTTTCCCATCACAGTAGAGGCTCAACAATACTGCTGACTGAACAAACGAACAATGGGGCTAGAAGAAAGACCAATGACTGCAGACAAACTCAGGTCTGATGCTGGAATGGTGGGCATAGGCACAACCAGTAAAGGCTGTAGGAGTTCCATTCAGGGGAAGAAACAAACAAAAACCAACCTCAAATTATGTGTCTCAACTGTTTAACTAGAAATCCTTAAAAGGGAGAGATGGCAATCTAAGGGAGTAACCCATGCTCAGGTTCTGGTTGTCTGGGGTCTCAGGGAGTAACCCATGCTCAGGTTCTGGTTGTCTGGGGTCTCCTGTGAGGAAAGGTATTGGAAGGGGGTTGTGCAAGTGCTGGCGGCTACTGGATTCTTGTTAAGATCAAGTTCTGATCACATACATGGTCAGAAGTCTCAAATTCTCCAGTACTTTCAGATCTACCAAAAAACAAAACAAAACAAAAAAAGCAAAAAAAAAAAAAACAAAAACAAAACAAAACAAAACAAAAAAAAACCCCGAAGTACCAAATAACCAGAGGGAAGATAGGTGTGAGATGGCCTGGTTCTTCTGTTTTCAGTATCTCCAGAGGAGAGAAATGGAGAGCTAAACGAGGCTTTGCTAGGAACCTAACCAGATCTCCAAGTGCATAGTAGAAAGACCTGCACCCAAAGAGCATCCCCCCTATGGACGCTGAGAGCTTGTGGGACTGGGAGAATGATAACTGAGGAGGCTCAGAGACGTGTGTGGAGGGGTGCACCAAAGTGGACGCCGTCCTGGGCCCAAGGATAAGGCTGAGATAGAGTGTATAGATGAAGCCTCTTAAAACCCAAACATCTACATATAAATCTTTTTTTAAATTTTATTTTTGTTCAATTTATCTTTTTTTAAATATTTATTTATTTATTATGTATACAATATTCTGTCTGCGTGTATGTCTGCAGGCCAGAAGAGGGCACCAGATCTCATCACAGATGGTTGTGAGCCACCATGTGGTTGCTGGGAATTGAACTCAGGACCTTTGGAAGAGCAGGAAGTGCTCTTAACCGCTGAGCCATCTCTCCAGCCCCCATAAATCTTTTTTTTAAAAGATTTTATTTATTATGTATACAATACAGTGTGCTGCCTCCATGTATGACTGCAGGCCAGAAGAGGGCACAAGTTCTCATTACAGATGGTTGTGAGCCACCATGTGGTTGCTGGGAATCGAACTCAGGACCTCTGGAAGAACAGTCAGCATCCTTAACCTCTTCTTAAACGTTAATTTAATTCTTTGAGACAGGCCCACCTGTAGCCACAATTCGGCTTTGAACTTGCCACGTAGCTGAGGAGGGCCTGAATTTTAAGACCCCCCCACCCCGCGCTTCTACCTTCTGAATTACAGGTGTGAACCCCCACACTTGGTTTAGACGATCCTAAGGACTGAGCCAGGGCTTCACATGTTAGCATGTATGAACACTCTACCAACTGAGCTGCACCTTCTGCTCAAGGGCCTTGTTGTTTGAAGGCCCCTGGCTTTAGGGAGTCCTGGCTAGATCTTGCAGATTCTTGCTGTGACAGGGCTCTATTATACCCTCTTCTCCTTCCTCCTTTCCTTTCTCCTCCCCTCCTTCTCCTTCTCCCTCCCCTCTTTCTCCCTTCCTCCTCCTCTCTTCCCTCCTCCTCCTTTGGTTTTTTTGAGTTTCTCTGTGTAGCTCTGGCTATCCTGGAGCTTGCTGTATTGTGTAGACTGGGCTGGCCTTGAATTTAAGAGATCCACCTGCCCCTGCCTGCTGAGTGCTGGGATTAAGCGGTGCACCCCCACTGCCTGGCTCCTCCATCCTGTATTCTACAGCGGCACCGCACCGGCACCATGCCTCTCACAGCATGGAATAGCGTCCTGATTTTAACCTGTTTATTTCTTAGTGGGATTGTAATCAAGTTGCTACTCTTTCTGTCTCCGTTTCTCAACTGTAAAACAAGGATAGTGATAGCTTTATCTCAGTGGGTTGTTGGAAAGATGGAGCCAAGGTTTGTGAAGTTCACACCAAAGCCCAGTTAGGGAATTCTTCCATATCAACAGGAAGGAGGGGCAAGTTTAGAGCGTTGGCCCTGCTCTTCATCCTTCGTGTGTTGCTCTCAGTGTCTTCAGAGGCTGTGGCCAGTGTGCTAAAGTGTGCTTGGTCCAGGCCTGAGGTCAAAAGGAAGAGATCCTACATGCTCAGATGTCTGTTCAGAGTTGGGCTGTGGGTAGGGCAAGCTGAGAGGTCTCACTTGCAAGAAAGAAGCGAACTCATTGTGAGCATTTATGATGTTCCTCGAACTGCACTAGGCAGAGGAAACTGAGAAGGGGAAGACATGAGGAAAAAGATAAATTTTCTTCAGTTAATCCTTACAGTGGTCTTAAGATCCTACTTGGCTTACGCATTATTATTCTAAGTTTGTTTGCTTGTTTCTGTTGTTGTTGTTGTTTTCTAAGAAACAGAACCTAAGAGTTGTTAAGCAAGTTGCCCGAAGTGACACAGATGGGGTATCCGGGACCAAGGTTATAATCCAGGTTCAAGATCTGTAGCCCAATCCTGCTTTCTCTTCCCTGCCCAGTCGGGTTGATGAGTTTATTTGGGGTAGGAAGGATGAGGAATCCAGCTGAGACTCTGTTCTGCCTCCCTTACCAAAGTTCCAAAGTCCCCACTTGCTGCCCTTCAGAGTTAAAGCAGTGGGATGGTGGGTCTTTCTGTTCTGGCTCTGGTCTTTTTACATTTCTGCTTTCTCATCTGTAAAGTGGGTATAAAAATCAGAACTGGTTTCATTATGTTGTTGTTAGGCTTACTGGAGACAACAAAACAAAACAACACTTCCCTGTCTCACCATGTGCAGGAGAAACTTCACTAGGCAGGAGGTGGGTCTGAGTAAGATCACTTGTGTGGGTCTCTTATGTCTATTACCTGTTGGAGCCTTTAAAAGTCAAGGGATTCATGGATGTTCTCCAGGGGCAAGGGCCCATGGCTAGGAAAGTTTTCCTGGGACCTCAAGGAAGCAAGTGCCCTGAGTGTTTAGAGAAGAGTCTGCGCCTTTGGACTCTCCTGGGAAGCAGGTGGATCTCACAGTGAAGAGCTCAGAGATGTTGGCATGTGTGCATGCAGAGGTATTTTGTCTATCTTCCTTTTCTTTGAAATTCATTAATAAACCAGTACTTGGGCGATGGAGCTCAGGTTCCTAAGAGCCCATCCCTAGTCCATGCTCCTCGAAAAGCTCCCATCTTCCTTTCACAGATTTTGCCTCATCCTTAGAGGCTACCATGGGATCCTGGTGCCAAGCCCATGCCAAAACCTCCCTGCTCTAGTAAATCAGCACAGGCCTGGGCATGGTGGTGGAGCCTGGTGAGGAGAGCTTGGGGCGAGGACTGCTCTTAACCAAGTGGGCAGCCTCTACCGAAGTCTGTGTTATCTACTTACCATGAGAATTCTGGGAAGATACACAATTAACCCTCTGTACCCCTCCATGCTTCTCTGAATAATGAAGACAAACTATAGTCCTGCCTCAAAGATGGGCTGTAGGAATTTTGTGAGTTTTATCACACAAGCAGTGCCTTCCTTGCAGGAAGAACTTCACAAATTTGCTCGCTCTGTGTGCACACATCAAAGCACACCCAAACTCCCTGCTCCTGCTCATTCACACAGCAGTCAGTGTGAGATACTGTGGCTTCAGCTGTATAGAATAGGTGACCACAGTTAGGTCAAGGTCTTAAAGATGCCAAGAGTGGGGTGGCTATAGTTTACAATAACCTTAATATTGAGAGGAGCTCAAAGGCTTCAAATACAAAGTAATAATAAGGGTATGGAAAAATGAATTACTTTGCGTTATTAAGTACATTCCTTATATACATATGAAAATATCCAACGGTGCCTCCTGAATATTTACAATTTTATGTGCTAATAAAGACATTTTTAAAAGTTTAGAGAAACTGTCTTGATTGGCATATCATGCAGTATATACATGTATTATGACACTCTGCTCTGTAACTTGTGCAATTAAATAAATAATAAATAAAAAATATTAGGAAAGTTGCAATAATGGGAAATTCTGCTTCTATAATGCTGACCCTTGCTTGGCATGAAAAAACTTAAAAAAAAAAAAAACAAAACGAGGGGCTGGAGAGACGGTTCAGTAGTTAAGAACACTGGCTGCTCTTCTAGAGGACCCAGATTCATTTCCCAGTACCCACATGGCACCTCACAACTGTCTGTAACTCCAGTTCCAGGGGATCTGACACCTTCATGCAGATATATATTTAGGAAAAGCACCATTGCTCTTAAAAAGAAACAAGTCAAGGCAGCAATAGCTACTTTCTCCTTTCAGAAATGTATTTCAAGGACAGCGAAATGCAGTGAAAACACATGCCTCTTTGCACATGGCCCAACGAAAATAATTCCTGCATCATAGTGGAAGGCATCTGATGTGCTCTCCAGACTCGAAGCATTGTAAGGCAAGTCTAGCAACCTGTGTGATCCCCAAGGGTCTCATCTATTCAATGGGATTGATGAGAATAATGATCCCTGGGAGGATGAAAGTTAAAGTAGGTGTTGGAGAACTGGCCTTGGGCAACAGAAAAGAGAATTAACAACATGCTGGGTGTGTGGGGGGGTGAGGCGGGGAGACAAAAACCAAAACAACTCCCTGACCAAACCTAAGGAAAAAGGAGTAATCCCAAACAACAGACATTTCCCATGAGACTCCTTGAGGACCCTTTGAGACTATCTGAGGGAAAGACTCAGCTCAGGTATGTAGACAGAGAGTCTGTTCCTACATTTCCTGGCTGCCCAGACCCCGAATAATCACACAGAAACTATATTAATTACAACACTGTTTGGTCAATAGCTCAAACAGTGGCTAACTCTTATATCTTAAATTAACCCATTTATATTAATCTGTATATTGCCACGAGGTTGTGGCTTACCGGGTAAGGTTCTGGGTGTCAGTCTCCTTCGGCAGCTCCATGGTGTCTCCTTGACTCTGCCTACTTTCTATATCTCTGTTCAGATTTCCCACCTGGCTTTATTCTGCTAAGCCATTGGCAGAAACTGCTTTATTCATTAATCAATAAAAGCAACACACATACAGAAGGACGTCTCATTTCACAGGCACAGAGTTTAAAGTGAGCTTCAAGGAAGGTTCAGGATGTCAACTAAGAGACAACATCTTGCTTCTTTAAGACTCAGTCGTGCCAGGGCGTGGTGGCACATGCCTTTAATCCCAGTACTCGGGAGGCAGAGGCAGGTGGATTTCTGTGAGTTTGAGACCAGCCTGGTCTACAAAGTGAGTTCCAGGAAAGCCAGGGGAGACCCTGTCTTGGAAAACAAAAACGAAAAACAACTCAGTATTGTCTCCTTCAAGCCCAGGGATGTTTTCCTGAGGATGGAAGTTAGCATCTCTAGTATTAGTATATAAGTCTATCAGATACTAGAGAACTCCAGATAGAATATCGCTAACTATCCTCCAACTGCAAAATTACTTCAATATGCTGAAGTTGCTTCCAAAATGGGAAGGAAACCTAGAACCATGTGCCCCTTCCTGCTGTTACCTGGAAGCTGGTATTTGCATAGCCTCTCATTTCAGGGTCTTTTTACCGGCACATAAGCGCCTGTATTTGGATATACATGTGTTGGCTCCCTTTCTGTGTACCATTCTGTGTGAGAGGGTTTAACAGTTAATCAAAACCTTTCTTATTCACAGTTTCCATCCACTTCTGAAACAACAAGGGCTTTTCTTTTTCACATTAAAAACAAGCCCCCCAATTGCCTAACAAAATATAACTTATCACCTGCAGCCAATTTTGCAAAAATCTATTCAGATATCCCTTGAATTGTAATTACCATCTTCTCAAAAGTACAAAGCAATCAGTTATATTAGCCATATGGTTTGATTATAACAGCTAATTTCCATTTCATAACGTAATTGTTTAAAAACTGACAAGTTTATTAGGTGGGCTGTTTAGGAAACTTCTCTCTAGCTCAGTTTCTTTTACACAATGGCTGAAATAGCAATAAAACTCCAAAGCCATTAGACCATGAGCTTCCGCAGCTATAGACTCTGCAGTCCTCTGCGTTGGCGTTCTGTAAGCACAGTTTTCTTGTTTTGTTTTCTTGGAACTCACACTGTTGAATTCTGGATGCAGCACCTTAGCTTCATTTACCAGACCCAGGCTTCAGCAATGCAAATTTGATTTAATGAGGAGGGGCTCACAGGGCTACTCCCTTATGTTGGATATGAGCACTGGATGGAAAGGCTGTGAAGTCACATATTACTGCAAACAAAACATGTCACCCTTCAGTGAGCTTAATGCTTTGACCACTACATGTAGTCCCTCATGTAAATGACAGTGTGTTTAACCGGCAAGCAGATGTTCCCACTATCATCTCGGAATTAGAAAGCTGTGGCTTATAGTTTGCTTCCAGCTCTGGGTGTCTTATTTCCCCAAGTATTTTGCAGAATCATTTCTGGTTTTCTCTCTCACTCAGTTGAGTGTTGGTCCTGTTGGTCCCAGTTTGGCCTTGGGACTCTCCTCCAATTCAGGAGTAAATGTTCTGGATGCTACAACACATACCTTTTGGTATGTATGCACATACAAGAGATGCTGGGTGCAACAGTCAAGCACAGCATCTAAGGTAAGGTGGCTTTAATGCACTCTGACTTTAATGGGTATGGCTGTAGTGAGTTGCTCTGCAGCTCCTTGGTTTAGAATATGAGAGACCCACCTTGTCAGTCTGCCTTTTTCATAAATGTCAGATGGAATAGCTAGTTTGGTTTTTTTTTGTATGTTTTTTGAGATAGAATTTCTCTGTGTCCTGAAATTCGCTCTGAAGATCAGGCTGGGCTTGAACTCACAGAGATCCTCTTGTCTCTGCCTCCCAAGTACTGGGAATAAAGGCATATGCCACCGCCACCCAGCAATAGCTAGTTTTTTTTTTAAAGGGCACAACTATTTGACTTTAGATTAGACAATTGAGGGGGTGTGAAGTTTTTTGGTAAGCTAGCCCATTCTCAATTAAGTAGAACTGAAAATTATTTTTGTTGTTGTCTTGTTTTTTTTGTTTTTGTTTTTGAGACAAGATTTATCTATATAACAACAGCTCTGGCTGTCCTGGAACTCACTCTGTAGACCAGGCTGGCCTTGAATTTAGAGATCCATATGCTTCTGCCTCCTGAATGCTGGAATTAAAGACACAAGCCACCACTGCACAGCCGAACTGAAAATTCTTGACACAGAGAGCATATATCTGTTTTTGTCAATACCTTCTTTCTTTTTGCTGATTATATTTTCTGATAATGATGCACTCTGAAGGTACACTACATTGAGTATATTTACGAAGAGCTTGGCTAAGTTTGACACATCATAGCACTTAAGAAGGGATGTTTATTTTGAGACTCTTTCATGCTCATTGCTAGGTTAGTTGGATATGGTGGTGCACACCTTTAATCCCAGCACTCAGGAGACAGAGGCAAGTGGATCTCTGTGAGTTTGAGGCCAGCCTGGTCTCCATAGTGAGTTCTAGGACAGCCAGAGGTACATAGTGAGACCCTGCCTATAAACAGCAATAAAATTACTGTGTTATCCTAGAGTTATCATTACGTTATTGCTTATTTTAGTTCTTGTACATCCTCAGATAGCATCCCATCTAACTCAGAATAAAAACTAGTGGCCCTCCAATTGCTAAAGACTTACACAGTTTGATCCTGGTGAAATTCTTTTTGGCTGTCTCTTCTCCAGCTATAAGTCCCTATTGCTGTTCCTTGATAGCCTGCCTCTCCCTGAGCCCTTTGTCCCTGTCATCTCTCCTCCTGGCTGGTAGCTCCTCAGATGAATATGTAAAGCCCCCCCCTTCTTTACTCAACCCGAATGTCACTTTCTCAGTAAGTCCTTCACTGACCAACCAAAAGCCACGGCTCCCCATTTTTACTAATTTGTACAACCTACCTACTTGTTTTTCTGTTACATGGGTATCTGACATGCTATTTTCTATCATTTGCTGGGTTGAGGTCTCCTCTCACTAGACGGTAAACCCTGTGAGGCAGGAATTTTTGTCAATGTCAATTTCCTTGCCTCCCTACTAAATCCACTGCTGTAGCAACCATTGGCTAGTCATAGACCAGGGCTAACAAATGGACACAGGCTCAATCAACAGCTATTGATGAATACATGGATGGGCTAGGAAAGGAGGAGAAAATTGCCATTGAAGTCAGAAGGCCCCATGACCTTGGGCAGATTGCCACCAATGCCACTGTTTGTCAAATGAGGGTAATAGAATATGCTCTCATCTGGGACCAGGACAGGGATCAACCACAGGCCAGACGCTCTCCAGAGTTAAAGCACCTTTTCCATGGCACCAAAGAAACCCTTAAGAAAAAAAAACAAGCCAAGGTGATTAAAAGTGATCAGGTGTAAACTGCAGGGACCTGAGCTTTTTTTTTTTTTTTTTTACCTCCTGTGAATCATGAAAGCGAGTGCCTGTCGTGGTTCAACCGCCTCTCGCTCGTGCACCTAATGGAAGCATTTTCCTTCTCAGCTGAGACTAGAGGTCAGAGACTCCTCCATGCATCTGAGGTCTCATCCCTTCACTCATTGGTAGGGCTGGGAGCCATAAAGGAAACACAGGATCAGCTTGAATGATGAGAACAGCAATAACTGCTTACACTTATCAAGGGCTCACCATATGCCAGGCAAATGGTGCTTGCATGGAGTGGTTCATTTATCATCGCAACACCGGGACATCTTTGAGTGTATTTTACTGGTGGGGAAAATGAGGCAGAAAGAAGTAGGAACCTTTACCTAGTTTGACCGGTAGAGCCAGGATTTGAACTCAAGCTATCACTTTAGGAATCTGATAAATTAACTGCTCTGCTCTGCCACCCAGGGTATAATAAGTAGCTTTCAACAAATCCTTGCTATACTACAGAATACTACAAGCGAAATCCATAGCCAGATGGGTCTTCCTGGCAAACAGACACAAGAGGCTGGGCCAGCATGGGTACTCTGGTGCTTCTGGGCACTGTTTGGCATTGTTATACTCTTGTAAAGATTATGACCCTTCCCAGCATTGATTTATATTACACAGTTATGTGAATTACATATGCAGTCACATATGATATTGGAAATTTATAAAATTTCAAAGCATATCAGTACTTCAAACTTGTTTGTCAATGGATTTAAGACTTCTTGATTAGTATAAGAAAAGTATCTCTCGGGCTGGAGAGATCGCTCAGAGGTTAAGAGAACTGATTGCTGTTCTGGAGGTCCTGAGTTCAATTCCCAGCAACCACATGATGGCTCACTCCCATTATAATGAGATATGATGCCCAGAACACTATATACATAATAAATAAATTTAAAAAAAAGAAAAGAAAAGTATCCCTAAAGATGATAAAGGGGCTGGTGGTGGTGGCTCACACCTTTAATCCCAGCACTTGGGAGGCAGAGGCAGGTGGAGCTCAGTGAGTCTGAGATCAGTCTGATCTACAGAGCAAGTTCCAGAACAGCCAGGGCTACACAGAGAAACCCTGTCTCAAAAAACCAAACCAAACCTACCAAACAAATGAATGACAAAGGGTCCAGGGGGATGGTTCAATGGCCAGAGGCACCTGTCACCAGACCTCAAGATGTAAGTTTGAATCCTGGGACTTACGTGGTGGAAGG
This sequence comes from Ondatra zibethicus, assembly GCA_004026605.1. Classification (NCBI taxonomy): domain Eukaryota; kingdom Metazoa; phylum Chordata; class Mammalia; order Rodentia; family Cricetidae; genus Ondatra; species Ondatra zibethicus. Next base: position 210,179 of record PVIU01000182.1, on the reverse strand, counting down.
AGAAAACTGACTCTCATAAACTGTCCTCTGACACCTACCTGCACTCTGTGCATCTGTGTACCCACGCCTCCAGAAAAAAAACAAATGTAATGGAGGCTAGAGAGATGGCTCAGTGGTCAGGAGTCCTAGGTGTTCCTCAAGAGGATCACAGTTCAACTCCCAGCACTCATATGGTGGCTCACAACTGTCTGTAACTCCAGTTCCAGGGATTCCACTGGCACCAGGCATGCACATGGTGCACATATATGTGCCCGCAGGCAAAATACCCATATACAGAAAGTAAAATTAAAAAAACAAATGTAATGAAAATAATAATAATTTCACTGGATTGAAACACATCACATATGTTAAACACGTGAGTTTTCCCTAACAGCACCAAGGTCCCGTGCTGATCATCGTTGAAAAATGTTAGCAAACTCAAATTTTAAAAGATTGGGACAGTGGGTGCCTTGGGCAGTTTGTGGGGCCACTGGCAGTGGGACCAGGAGCCATCCCTAATGAGCGATCTGGCTGTTTGGAGCCCGTTTCCTATGGAAAGAAACCTTGCTCAGCCTAGACACAGAGGAAGGGCCTTGGCCCTGCCTCAATGTGGTGATGTGACAGAATTGACTCCACATGGGAGGCCTCAGCCTCTCTGAGGTGCATGCAGATGGGGTGTGGGGTGAGGGGTAAAGGGGAGCAGGAAGGGGGAACTGGGATTAGTATGTAAAAAAATAAAATAAAATATTAAAAAAGATCCGTGAATAAAAGGAGAAAGTTAAGAGTTAGGACTGGAGAGATAGCTCAGCAGCTAAGAGCACCAACTGCTCTTGCAGAGGACTTAGGTTTGGTCCCCAGTCCCTACACGGTAGCTCATAACCATTCCAGGGGATCAGATGTCTCTTCTGACCTCTGTAGGAACACACGTATAGTCAGGCACACACACATATACAAAACCTTCTGAAAAAATTAAGTTATTTATTATTGTTGTTGTTGTTAGTGTGGGTGTGTGAGAGAAAGAGAGAGAGAAAGAGAGATAGAGAGATAAAGAGAGAGAGAGAGGGAGAGAGAGAAAGAGAGAGAGAGAGAGAGAGAGAGAGAGAGAGAGAGAGAGAGAGAGAGAGAGAGAACGTATGTATGGTCAGAGGACAGCTTCTGAGAGATGGATTTCTTTCTACTGTGGGTTCCGGGCATGGGATTAGGGTAGAACTCAGCTCCTGAGGCTTGTGAGACAAGTGCTTTTACTGACTGAGCCAGTTTGCCTACCCTGTTTTGCCTTTTTGAGAGCAACCTTATTTGTGGTATTGTGGAGAGCAGAGGATGAGTGGATGTGTGTATCTGACATGAGCACAGCCATGCCCAAACCCCAACGCCTCAGACCCATGCAAATGGCAAGGCCTTCTCTGGGTCAGGCTCAGAGCAATGACAAAGTCTTCCCTTGGTTCAGGTTTGGATGTTTATGAATGGTTGGCTGTAGGTTTGTTTGTTTGTTTTTATTTTTTTAACTCTTTACTCATTTGGGGGCCTACTACCTGGCTCCCAAATAAATATACGGAGTCTTATTCTTTCTTATGAATGTCCAGTCATAGCTTGGCTTATTTCTTGCCAGTTTTTCTTGACTTAAATTATCCCATCTACCTTTTGCCTCTGGGCTTTTACCTTTCTCTATACATTTTCTTTACTTCTCACTCCGTGGCTTGATGTGTGGCTGTGTAGCTGTGTGGCTGTGCAGCTGGGTGGCTGTGCAGCTGGGTGGCTGTGCAGTTGTGTGGCTGTGCAGTTGTGTGGCTGTGCAGCTGGGTGGCTGTGCGGCTGTGTGGCTGTGCAGCCGTGTGGCTGTGTGGCTGTGCAGCTGTGTGGCTGTGCAGCTGGGTGGCTGCCCCCTGATGTCCTTCTCTCCTCCTTTTCTCACTCCCTGAAACTTTCTTCCCAGATTTCTCCTCCTATTTATTCTCTCCGCCTGCCAGCCCTGCCTATCCTTTCTCCTGCTTCACTATTGGCCATTCAGCTCTTTATTAGGCCAATCAGGTGTTTTAGACAGGCAAAGTAACATAGCTTCACAGAGTTAAACAAATGCAACACATCTTGACACCATTAAACAAACATTCCACAGCATAAAAAAATGTAACAGCTCTTAAATTAATTTTCCACAACAGTTGGCCTTTAGCTAAAACCAGTGCTTGAGAAATCCATCCACACCGTCTTCTTTCTGAATGACTGCTACCTGAGACTGCTTCCCTAAGAGGGACCTCCTATGGAGATGAGCTGGTCCCCTTCCTTCTTCCTGTTCATGCTTTACACAATAGAGGCCCTGAGCTACCAGCTTGCTGTTAGTTCCTCTCCATCAGAGTGCACGGCCCATTCATTTGCACACGTTCTGTTAGTTCCTCTCCACCAGAGTGCACGGCCCATTCATTTGCACACGTTCTGTTAGTTCCTCTCCATCAGAGTACACGGCCCATTCATTTGCACACGTTCTGTTAGTTCCTCTCCACCAGAGTGCACGGCTCATTCATTTGCACACGTGCTGTATGTGTGTCTGTCATATGTTCTCTCCTTAATTCTCCCAGTCAGGTCAACTCCAGATCCATGCGGGTCACGGAAAGTATGATTAACATACAAAACTCTACACATATTTAATGCATACAAGTCTGTGAGTTTTGACACATGTAAAATGCCTGTAATCACAACTAAACTAAGGAACATATTGAATAGCTCCCAGGTTATCCTTTGACTCCTGTATTTGTGTGTAGTAAAAGTGTTAAAGACTTTTAGGGTGGTAGGTTTTCAACCCATGGCCTATGAATGACAAGTGGGATACCACTGAAGTATGTCCACAGTGCCCCTTCCATTAAAATCTGAAGAGTACATACCGTATTTTAACCACAGACATGGTTAGAACTTATTCATTTGGCATACCTCAAGGGTTAAGCCTACTGAGCCCATTGTTTCCTCCACCCTTTGAGTGTCTGGCAACCACTACTTGTATTCGATGATTCTATGCATTTGAGTATTATAACTATCTCGCAGAGAACACCTGCACCAGTTTTTCTTTTGTGATTAGTTTATTTCACTTAGTATTAAGTTCTCCTGGATTATCCACATTGTTGCAAATGGAAGGATTTCTGTCTTCATTTCTGAAGCCTGAAAAATAGTTCAGCATGTGTGTGTGTGTATCACATTTTATGTGTTCATTCATTTCTCAATGGACTTTTGGGTTGTTTCTGTCTGTTGGCTACTGTGAATAGTGCTACATGACTTCTTAGACATCACTTTGATGTCTTGATTTGAATTCTTATGCACATGTAGTCAACAGCAGGTCTGTTGAATCATTTAGTAGCTCTCATTTAAAACCTTGATTAACTTGTGTACTATCTTTCATAGTCGCTAAAGCATTTTATATTTCTTTTTTCTTTTCTTTTAATTTTTTGAGACAGGATCTCTTTACATAGCCCTGGCTGTCCTGGAATGTACTATGTAAACCATGTTGACCTTGAACTCATAGAGATCTGTCCAGTTCCTGAGTGCTGGGATTAAAGGTGTGTACCACCACTGTCCAGCCCTCTACTTGATTTTTAAAATGAGTTACTATATTATTATTATTATTATGTTATACTGTAAGTGGGGTTTTCTTGTCCTGCAGATTCTCTCAAATAAACACATGGAGACTTATATTATTTATAAATGTTTGGCCAGTAACTCAGGCTTGTTATTAGCTAACTGTTACTCTTAAATTAACCCATATTTCTTATCTATGTTTAGTCCTGTAGCTGGTATGGCTTTCTCATCTTGCTTCTCTGCGTTTGCAAGCAACTCTGACTCACCCCTTCCTCTTCCCAGAAATCTCCTAGTCTGGCCCTCGTGTTCAATCTCTTCTTGCCCAGCTATTGGCCAATCATCTTTGAGACTAATACATATTCATAGTGTATAAAAGGATTGTTTCACAGCATCATATTTTTATTGTTGTGACTGAGTTGCAGAAATTTCATTCCTATTTTGTAAATAAATCTTTTATCAGGTACTCAGTTTGCAAATATTTTATAACATTTTGTAGGTTATCTCTTTTTCTGTTCATTATGTCTTTCTATGTTCTTTATGAAAGTGGTACCATGAATATAAAGAAACTGATAGTGTCTCCTTATTAACATATCTCAACATAGAGATGAATGGACAATGATGTTGTTTTGCAACCCAGGATGATTGGGAATCAACAATGCTGACATAGGAAAGGAAAGCAACAGTCGGAGTGCTTCCTGGTGAAGAACACAGCAGAGTGTCCAGCTGTGTCAACAACAACAACAAAAAAAACCAAAAACAACTGAACTTGAGTGTAGTTAAGCTAAAAAATTCAAAGTAGTATAATTTACAGAAAACGAAGAGGGCTGTTTATTTAAAGAAATTTATCAGCAAAATCTAGTTAACGGAAAACTTTAGAGACAATCTAATTAAATTTTTTTCTTAAAAGTTACATTTATTTGTGGGTATAGGTATGTGAGTGTGCACATCTGGGTGTGCACACACCTCAGCACATGTGTCAAGGTCAGAGGACAACTTGCAGGAGTCCGTTCCCTCTTCCAGGCTGTGGGTCCTGGGGATTGAATTTAGGTGGTCATGCTCGGCAGGAGGCACCTTTGCCATGTCATGTACTACAATCCAGTTGCTTTATCAACAATATTGCAAAGAATAAAAGAAAAGAGAGGCTCTTTGAATAAAAAGATAAAATACTGGGCCTGGAGAGATGGCTCAGTGTTTAAGAGCACTGGTTGTTCTTCCAGAGGTCCTGGGTTTGATCCCCAGCACCCACATGAAGACTCAGAGCTCTCTGTGACTCCAATCCCAGAGGTAGGACACCTCTTCTGGTCTCTTTAGGCACCACATGCACATGGTGCACAGACCTACAGGCAGGCAAAACACCCATGCACACTACAAAAGAGAAAAGACGAGCCGGGCGGTGGTGGCGCACGCCTTTAATCCCAGCACTCGGGAGGCAGAGGCAGGCGGATCTCTGTGAGTTCGAGACCAGCCTGGTCTACAGAGCTAGTTCCAGGACAGGCTCCAAAGCCACAGAGAAACCCTGTCTCGAAAAACCAAAAAACCCAAAAAAAAAGAAAAGGCAAAAACAGATGAGCCCAGCTTGGTGGTTCAAGCCTGTGATCCCAGTGAGGGAGAATGAAGAAGGAGGATTTCAAGTTCTGATTTTTCTGTTCTTTTCCTCATCAATGAGCTCAGAGGACCAGGCAGGATGATTTATAATGTGTGGTTGAAAGATAAATATGGGAAATAGTCCCATTTGAAGGCTGATTTCCATTCAAGTTAATTATCAGAGTCTAAGATGCTCAGACTTGGGAAAACAATTACAGGTAATCTACTTTAACTACCCACATGACAGCTGGAGACCTTTCCATGTCTGTCTGAATTGAGAAGTTCAGAACAGTATACATGAATGGTGATAGGAAAGGGGTACTCCTTAGCTGTCTAGAGAATATCATTTCTACTTTCTTCTAATTCAGGATGCTGTGTGTGAATATAATGCAGCAGAGTTATTTGAGCCAGAACACGCATGTTTACATACAGCTATACATACAATCAACCACATGCTGTAAGTTTAAATTTGCAAGTTGCTTAAGATGATGAATGGCAAGCAATTACCTAAAATGTTAAGTGTAATTTGGGGACTGAGACAGTACCCAGAGAGAAAATTATTTGTAATTTCAAATCAAAACCATCTGTCAAAGAAGAGGCTCAAAGCAAAAAGAAAGACATTGGTAGACTCCATAGATGAAGGCAGGGACCAAGAACCCACCCTACAAGTGGCTCCCAGCTATAACCAGCAGTCTGGTCACCATCTTGCTGATGAACAGATAAAACAGACTGTGAACCTTGGGTTAGTCGTCAAGTTAGCTGTAACAGAGCTTCTGCCATTTGGCAATTCCTGTAAGGGTACTGGATACATTAAGTTGGTTGTTTGACAACCTTAGGCTGTTCCTCTCTAACCTTAAAATGCAACCCTGAAACTAGTTCTTCATTAAATTCCTCTGTCTGGAATTGAATATTTCTTTGATCTGTTTGATTAGGTTTTTCTAAGGCCTGTATCTTAGCACTCAGATTAATCAACTTTTTTAGTGATAAGACAAAATAATGAAGTTGATGTTTACAACTGACATTACATAAATTCGATCTAAATTAGATATCATCTCATTTAATCATTCATTTTCAAACTGTCTAGCATATTATTATACAGAGACCCAAATCCCTCTGTTGTTATGATTTTTCCCTTTTTTTTTAATGTGGAGAAAAAACTCTCTCTTTTAAATAATTCCTCCCTTTAAGAATTCCCAATTGTCTTACCAAATTTGCCAACAATGATAAAGATGTGAGGCATTTTGCTTCTGCACACAAGAGTAAAAGCCTGACTGGAGTTCAAGGCAGCTGCCTAGTTTGTCAGAAGCCTGAGAAGGGGATTCAGGGAGAGCTCACAACCCATGGTGGAGAAAGAGAGAGAGAGAGGAGAGAGAGCTGTCTGTGCACAGGGGATTGTTCAGAAAAAGCACATGGAGGGTGGTGGGCTGCCTGAAGGCAGAACCAGCCAGTCTAGGGTGGGAGAGTCCTGTGGCCTTTGGAGCTCAGAAGCTCCTGGAGCTTGGGTGGGAGCTGGAGACTGTTTCAGAGAGGCTACAACAGGGAAATCCCAAGCTCACTCAGAGGCTGGGGGGAATTATCCGTGCTACATTTGGTACCCAATGTTTGGGGTATGAATTCTCAAAAAAGCCATTTTCCTGTGACTTTTAGCTACTGGCACAGGCCAGAACTGCATGTGGGTCTCCCCCTGGAGCTGCATAGGGGGCTTCAGCCCCACCTGGCTAGGCTCTCTTTTCTTTTTTCCCCTACATTGGGGGTTTAGTGGGTTTATGGTTCCACATATGGAATACTTCCTGTTGAGTAGTCTCACAACCCATCAGAGAGCAGTTATCCCTATAAGAGTGGTGCCCCATGGCATATGCATGCATCTTGCCTGGCGGTAGCCTACACACTCTTTTAAAAATTATTATTATTATTTTTAAAACATTTATTTATATTTATTTTATGTGCATTTGGTACAAAGGTGTCAAATTCCCTGGAACTGGACTTACAGACAGTTGTAAGCTGCCATGTGGGTGCTGGGAATTGAACCTCGGTCCTTTGGGAGAGCAGCCAATGCTCTTAATTGCTGAGCCATCTCTCCAGCCCCTACAAATTATTTTTTAATTGAGCATATGTGTATGTTTTTCCTGGTGCCTGTGAACACGCGTACAGGTTCCTGAGGATGTCAAAGGCATCCTACCCTTCCAGAGCTGGAGTTGCATGGCTGTGGGTATTTGGAACTGATCTTGGGTTCTCTGTAAGAGCAGCACATACTCTCGAATTCTGAGATTTCTCTCCAGCCCCATCCACACATTCCTAATGCTTCTTTCTTTGACAAAAATAAAGCAATGATGAATATCATTTAACTCACTCAAAGTAGTTTAAATCAGCATTTATATGTGTTGGCTAGTTTTATATCAACTTGATACAAACTAGAGTCACTAGAGAGGAGGGAGCCTCAATTGAGAAAAAAAAAACGCCTCCGCAAGATTAGGCTTTAGGCAAGCCCGTAGGGCATTTACTTACTTAATTAGAGGCCTATGTAGGAGTGGCCTGTCCATTGTGGGTGGGGCCACTCCTGGGCAGATGGTCCTGGGTTCTATATGAGCAAGCCATGGAGAGTAAGCCAGTAAGTAGCATCCCTCCATGGCCTCTGCAACAGCTCCTGCCCTGTTTGATTTCCTGTCCTGGATCCTTCCATGATGGACTACAGTGTGGGAGTGGAAGCCAAACAAACCCTCTTCTCCCCAAGTTTCTTTGGTCATAGTGTCTCAGCACAGCAATAGGAACCCTAACTAAGATGTTATCTAGCTGAATTCTATGGAGTTTGGAAAGTTAGCAAGCATGAGCAGCGAGCAGTTTACACCCTGAGCACTCTTTAGGTTTTAAAACCGTTTCTTTAGGTTTTAATCTATTCCTTTATTTAAGCCTCTGATCTCTAAGCATTCACTTCATGATTTCCCGTTTCCTTGATTTCTTTTGCTTCCCCACGATCCTGTCACACTCTCATTTGGTAGCATAGGGGCTATTCTTTCTTTTGGTACTGGGAACCAAAGCCAAGGCCCCATGCATGCTAAGCATATGCTCAACCATGTGGATCTACCCCCTACTACTGAGGAAATATTTTGAAAGCCTAAAGCGTGTATCCTACCCACAACGATTCTGTTGTAATTGGTCTGGAATACAGCCTGGGTGATTTTGTCTGAGATTCCAGTGCGCAGCCAAAATAGAAACACTGCATTATTCCCTTTTTGTGGGGGATGAAGCCGACTAGGGGTGCATATGTCCTGCTGTGCGTGGTGGTAGAACCAGACAATGGACTCAGGTCTGGTCTAAAATTAGAAGCCTCCTTAGTTTCTAATTTCAGGATAAAATATTTGAGACGTATTGTCATTTTGTGTCTAAAATATCACCAAAAAAAATTTTTTATGTGTGTGTGAAAATAAAACCATGTTCCTGTTTGCCATTTTGGTAAAGGGGATATATGATATTTTTTGATATTTCATTTAACCTTTTGGACTTAATTAAAGTAATTTAATTTTGAACGAAGACAAAGTGCCATTTCTAAACTCCTGACATCTGATTGAAGTGGCCTTAATGTGTCACGAATACTTACCAGGAACTCAGGATACCATGGTTAAAGCAGCTTATTGCTGTGCCTGTGTAGGTGAGGGAGACCAGTACTATACTGGTAAGCACTATAAGGCTAAGCACTCTTTTTTTTTTTATTTTTTTGGAACAGTATCTCTCTGTGTAACAACTCTGGTTGTCCTGCAACTTGCTTTGCAGACCAGGCTGGCCTCGAACTCACAGAGATCCTCCTCCCTCTGCCTTGAGTGCTGGGATTAAAGGCCTGCGTCACCACTGCCTGGCTTCACTGAGCACTCTTAACCCATGTCATTCTCTAGGCATTCGGGAATTATCGGCTCAACGGATGTATGGAGAATAGAAGAACAAGGCTGTCTACTGCAGTGTGACAGGTTATTCCCCAAACCAGAAAGTACTTTACGACATCTTATGATTTTGAACTTAGTTTGGTGAACCCGCAGTTTAAGTGACATCACGTGAGACTTCTTAGGGCCTTCAGACAGAGGTCAGGCTGCTCTGGAGAATCGAATACAGGTCTCCCATGTCTGGATAGTGTCCGGGAGAGCTGGAAGGTAAGACCCTGTTAAGACTGTCCACCAGACATGGCACTGGCATGTGGCCTTTCCAGCATGCTGGTCTCAGGGTATTAAGATTTCCTTTTCTTTCTTCTTTTTAAGACTATGTGGTCTAGCATGCCAATTTCTTGTATTTCTTTTATTTGTGTGACAAAACACACTTTACATAAAATTTGCTGTTGTAGCCACCTTTAGGTTTCAGTTCGGTAGCATTAGTTACACGACAGTTATTCAACCATCTATTTCAAAACTTGTTCATTTATCCATACAGAAATTCTGCAACCTATCTTAGTGATTTTTCTATTTATTGCTGTAAAGAGACACCATGACCAAAGCAGTTTATAGAAGAAATTATTTAGAAGTTTTTAGAAGAAGTATTTAGCGTTTCAGAAGGTGAGTCCATGGCCCTCTGAGCACATGTGCACACCACACGCAAGCAGGAGCACATGGGATTCAGAAGATAGCAGATGGACTGGAGTTGTAGACGGTTGTGAGCTGACATGGGGGTGCTGGGAACCGGGTCCTCTGCAAGAGCAGCCAGTGCTCTTAACTACTGAGCCATCTCTCCAGCTCCCCAGACTAGGTCTTCAGTATCTTCTTTAAAAGTTCAGATTGCTTGAGAGAATGAGAAAAGAGAAGCTTATGCTAGTGAATACGGGGTAACTACTGAGTAGACAACAAGGGGGTGAGTGGTGGCGGTGGTAATTTCTCATGGTTTTCTTATCCAGAACCATCCACTTCATAGAGTTAATGCTTCGTAAACACTCAAAAGTCCTTTTCAAAATACATAAAACACCTTCTCTCCCTGTCTTTCAAAGAACAAAACAAACAAAAAACCTCCCAAAATGTATTAAGCCTGCGATACAAGCCAGTAGGCAGCAAAATACTGTGTTAATTTTGGAAGCCTTCCATATGTCATCATAACACAAAAGAATGTGTGCTAATGGCGCTCTCGTCACAGCCTGTGTGGGCTGAGCACTGGGTGTCATAGTGCCTTTCTGGCTTAATTGTGCATTTCCTTGCTTCCTTTGGTTTCTGTCTGTCAAAACAAAAACATGTTTATCCTGGTGCATAAAATATAATATGAATATAAAAATAGTTAAGAATGGGACAATTTCATATGCTGGAAATATTTTTGTTTCTACTCTAAGTTTTGCAATTCTAGGAATCACACCAGGACCTTGCACACACTAGGCAAATTCTCTACCGTTGACCTACTCCAATAGATCTGAGACACTTAAAAAAATCCAAACAAAGCATACACATATGCTATTAAAATTATCAGTGGGATCCTCCATTATTCTGGATAATAATCTGTTTTTCAGATTAGACACATAGAAAAAAAAGGCTTTAATGTGGGCTTTCAAGCCATGTACAACGTGTCTGTCATTTGTTGAAGTGGATATAAAAACAGAGGGAATGAGCTTTGAAGAAATTAGTGAAGTTGCACGGAGAACAATAAAGTGTATCATCTGCTCACCACACAGAAATCTAGGAATGCACTGTGCATTTGATAGATCAGCAAAACAGCCTACATTTACTGCAGAGCATTTTTCCTTGTATAAAATATCTAAGTAACTGTGCTTTAATAATCTGAAATTACTTAAATTTGTGGAATCGGAATCTTGAAAAGATGTCTAAATGTTTGATTATATACAAGGATTTTATTAGTAAAACATGAAAGAACGGATACAGTTGCTCATCCTTGAAGTCAGTGTTAGTATTGGTACCCTTGAGAATGTGGACAAAAAAACATCCGTCCTTATAAATTCCGATGGGCAGAGATCAGCTTTCTTCACAGGTGCTCCTGTTTCCATGATCAACACGACGGAAAGGATTTAAGAATTTGAGGACAATGGTATTTTTAATTTAACATTTGGAGTGGCAAAAAATGCCCACACAAATGGAACTTTCAGTTTTGGGTCATACAGATCAAGATAATAGAACATAACAAGATGACTTTAATGTTAAGAATAAATCAAACATAACTGTCCTCTATGATTCAGAAGTTCTCCTTCTCCCTCCCCTCTTCCCTTTTGCTAAAGAATAACAATAACAATAACTGTTATTGTTCCCTCCCTGTTTCCTTTCTTCCCTCCCTCGCTCACCCCTTTCTTCCTTCCTTTGGAGGACAGGGCTGCCACTCTGTCCTCTCTCACTCAAGGCTGACCTCCAATTCTCTGCAACCCTCCTCTTGCTTCAGCCTCCCAAATGCTGGGATTATAGGCCTGAGGGGCCCTTTCTAGGAACATAAATTATCATTGTGAGTATAACGAATTCTGGTTATTGTCAAACTGCATTGGGGGAAAACCCCATGAAGTCTCAACCCTGCGGGTGACTGAGGAAAGCTAGGACCAGGAAGAGTACGCCAGCTGGCTGCACAGTGCCAATGCCCAGCCCTAAAAACACACAAGTAACATTATACAGACTGAGCAGGCTATATTTAGGAATATATTTGTATGTGCATACATCCATGAAATTAGTAATTAATCAAAAAGGATGCAGGGATTTGGAGGAGAGCAGGGAGGGGTCTATGGAAGGATTTGAACGGAGGAAAGGGAAGGGAGAAATGACATAATTACAATAGGATCTCAAAAATAAAACCAATTCTAGTCATTTGGTTCTCATTAGACAGATGCTTATAGAATTTGCCTCAATTCTACTTTGGATTTCATATACTTACAGTAACTCCAGTGAAATTATTTAGATCTGACTTTTTTATTTTTTTAAATATGGAACGGTTCACAAATTTGCATGTTATCTTTGCACAGAGGCTATGTTAATCTTCTCTGTATCGTTCCAATTTTAGTGTGCTACTGAAGCGAGCCTCAGCTCTCTTAGTGGTCTGGCTTGACCACTTTTTCACTAGCTATTTTTTTCAACACTAAAAGAAAATGCAAATTAAAAATTTCATTATCTGGGTAGGGTGGTGCACACCTTTAACCCAGTACTATGGAGGCAGAGACAGGCAAAGTGTTTTGAGTTTGAGGCCAGCCTAGTCAACACAGTGAGTTCCAAGTCAGTCAAGGTTACATAAGTGCAATAAATTTTACCCTATTTATTTTACTTCTTATTTGATATGCTGTATTAATACCTAATATTATAACATTAAATAGAATACTTAATAATGCTACAAGTAAAATTTCTCTGTCTAATATGCATATATATGTTTGTTTCTTTCTGTTTCTCTATCTGGCTTGGTGTCAGATAAATCAAAGTGAAATTACACGAGAGGAGATATCCTTTTGAACTTCTTAATTTTTAGAAATACATATATATATATTACAGTTTCAAAAAGTTAGGGCAAATAATTAGCACTTTATTAGACTTGAGTGGAGGAAGTAGCATTGTATTAGGTTTCTCTAAGTCAAGATGGTTTATTTAGGAAAGCGTCTGGCAGGTCCTGAATATAGTTTAGCCAAGTGTCATTGCTTTATTCTGACAGTACTGTTTGACCTTCAGCTACTATTTGTGCCTAAAAGAGATTAATGTAAGAAGCATCCATCTTAAAAGAATATTATGACCAAGATTAGAGAATCCTAAAAAAGACCCTTAATGTTTGGAAAAGGAAGTAACATAAGAAAAAATATTATACTGTGTTTTAAAAAACATAGTAAGAGGCCAGTTTCTTTGTGGTCCTTTAGAAGGAATTGACAGGCCCTCATCGTACTATGTAGACATCAGGGATGTGGCTGCAGGGGCGTTTTATTTTTTCAGCTGTCCTAATATACCCACATATATTCATATATATTTTAGTCATAGAAAGACACAGGACATGTATATTTTGTTGACTTTAACTTAAAATACCTTAGGACAAAATGTAGAAACAATAATCTGGTGTTTCATTGGAATTATGAGAACAAATGGTTTTGTCTTTATTCTTTTTTTAACTTAGGTTTGAACCCCAGGCCTTGTATCTGACAGGCGACCACTCTACCACCGAGCTACAGCCCCTGAGAACAAAAGGCTTTAAGAGTCTGATTTTCATATTAGAATTGGAGGTGTGGAAACCGATGACAGCTCATCAATTGTCTGAATTGGTTGCCAGGCAGCCTGAGCAAATTTTATAATTCTCATTTAATTTTATGTCTTAACTTACTAGCGACTTTTAATAAAAAAAATATTACAGACACCAATGACACGAACTTGCAAGATGGCGCATCTTCTGAGAGTCTCACTTGCTTCTGACAGAGCAGTTGACTGCGTCTTCACACTCTTATGTTTTTACTGAGGGCTTAGTGGGTGCAAAGCATTTTGCCTGGGTTATCTTCACTCAATCCACACGAAACTTTTACAACGTAAGCATTGTTCTTTCCACATTATACCAATAAGGAAACAGACTGAGAGAGGTGAAACCTTCCCAAGGAACTGTTCATAAACTCAGCAGTGGGATTAAGTCAGGACTGGATTTAAGTCTAAACTAGAGGTCTTTCTAGTATATACCACTGTTGAGACAGTGGACTATGATAAACACAACTTAGAAAAAACGAGAGGAAAGGATTTTGAGTGTTTTTACCATAAGAAATGATTGTTTGGGGGCTGGAGAGAGATGGCTCAGAGGTTAAGAGCACTGACTACACAGAGGACCCAGGTTCAATTCGTAGCACCCATAGGGCAGCTCACAACTGCCTGTAACTTGAGTTTCAGGGGATCCGACACCCTCACACAGACATATATGTAGGCAAAACACTAATGCACATGAAATAAAAATAAATAAGTTATTAAGAAAAAGAAGTGGGCAGGCAATGGTGATGCATGCCTTTAATCCCAGCACTCAGGAGGCAGAGGCAGGCAGGTCTCTGTGAGTTCGATGCCAGCCTGGTCTACAGAGTGAGTTCCAGGACAGGCTCCAAAGCTACAGAGAAACCCTGTCTCAAAACAACAACAACAACAAAATGTTTACTTGAGAAGACAGATATGTTCCCTTGGATTTACAAATTACATACCATAGACAAGTGTTGAATCATCATATGATACTCCATAGATGTTTATAGCTTATATGGTTTTTATGTACCGGTTGAAAATAAATAAGATTAAAAAAATAAAAACAATTTTTTTTTTGTTGAAGTTCTCATGCTGTATGATAGCCCTAGGTATAGAATTTATAAGTGGAAAGAGAAAGAACACAGACACCTTATTGTCAAGTCTGTGGCCCAGAGCATGGCTCTGGCTTCTTGGGAAGTTGTTACAGTCTGGGGTTGTGAGTGTGTTTTGTAGGCTGTAAGCTGTTTATTAGCAACTCATGAGCAATGGTTTCACTATGCACTTTGTCTTTATGCATATATTGATTTGTGATTACCTGAAATTGCCTTTAGACTAGTATTATTTGCATCTGGAAATAGGTGAGAAAAGAACTAGGGAGTGGAAGGGACAAGTGACTCGCCTGGGCAGCAGAAACATGGAGACACTACTTCAAACCACATCTCTCAGTGGTGCAGGAGGTCCTTCTGTATTTGTGTTGCTTTCATTGGTTGAATAAAGAAACTGCCTTGGCCTTTTGATAGGGCAGCATTTAGGTAGGCGGAGTAGACAGAACTGAATTCTGGGAGGAAGGAAGCAGAGAGAGAGAGAGAGAGAGAGAGAGAGAGAGAGAGCTGCCATGGAGTCGCCAGAGTCAGACATGCTGAATCTTTCCTGGTAAGCCATGACCTCGTGGTGAACACAGATTATTAGAAATGGGTTGAATCAAGATATGAGAGTTAGCCAATAAGAGACTAGAGCTTATGGGCCAAGCATTAATTTAATTAATACAATTTCTGTGTGGTTATTTCGGGGGGTTAATCTAGCCGGGTGGCAGGACGTGGCCTGCTCACCTCATTACAACATCTTAGTCTTGGTATTATTTATATGTGCGGTGCTTGGAAAGCAGCAAAGTAAAGTTCTGTCTGATGATATTAATTAATAGTGATTTAAAACTGTCCAAGTAGCAAGAAATGTAGTATTATTTTCACATGAAAGTCATTCAAGCAGGGCGGTGGTGGCGCATGCCTTTAATCCCAGCACTTGGGAGGCAGAGGCAGGTGGATCTCTGTGAGTTCAAGGCCAGCCTGGTCTACAGAGCAAGTTCCAGGACAGGCTCCAAAGCCACAGAGACCCTGTCTCGAAAAACCAAAAAAAAAAAAAAAAAAGAAAGTCATTCAAGACAGAATGCCATGTGGCAGACAGATAACATGGGGAGGAAGGTGTAATTATTACTTGAAAATTCTAAGGCACAGAGATTGTCTACCCCAAGCTTAACAGTGATGCCTAGGGGCAGAGGTGATGGTTAGTTTTTCTGCAGAATCAGGGAGCTTCTGAGGATAGTGGTGTTCATCCCTCTCATGGAAGGAAAACACTGAAATGACCTAGTTTCTAGAATCTTGTTTGCTTGCTGGAAATGTAGACATGAACCTTATAGTAAGATATCATAGGCAACTGTCTTCTCGTTTTCTCTCTTTCTTTTTTATTGTTAACTTCTCTGGTACCTTCAGTAGTTTCCTTTCCCTACTGAAATCTAATTCATCTCTTCAGGTAATTATGAGAGGGCGGGAGAGGAGGCTCAGCAGTTAAGAGTGTGCGCTACTCTTCCAGAGGACCCAGGTTCAATCCCAGCAAACACATGGCAGCTCACAACTGTCTATAACTCCTGTTCCAGTGGCTCCAACACCCTCATACAGATATACATGTAAATAAAACACCAATACATATAAAATAAAAACAAATAACTAAGAAAAAAGGATACTCACAAGATACAGGTAATAATAAAAAGTGTCTCCCAAGAACATAGAGAAAATTCATGGGATCCATAGATGGGTGTTTTACTTACCATTGACATGACCTCTGAGTACATGCTTCTAGACACTTAGTGAAGTAAAGTCTTTCTCAAAAGCCCAGGATGTTCTCGAGTCTTCTAACAGTCCTCTACCCCACACCTGACCAAAGTACTTGCTCCATTTCCTGAAGCTGGGACAGCAATTAGGCCCATAAAAATGAAGTTCATTAATGAAAACTAATTGAAAATTAATTCACCATGACTCCAGGGAAGAGCTTGCATTTAAAACATTGTGTTGTTAGCAAGTGAGATTGTAATCATCAGAGCATGGCAAAATACTTCAGAATGACACATAGGTTAATGAGGTGGCGGAGCGTCAGAAAAACAAAGGCTTGTAACATTAAAATAGCCACCATACTTAGAGAACGCTGCTCTGCCCCTTCCTTCTGCCTTCCCTTTCTGTCTCAGCCCACCTTTTTATTTTATTCTCACCTGACAGAGCAGATGCCACACCATTATCCCTTCACCCAGCCATCTTTCCCACAGGAAAAATTCTATGATAATTCTCCCATTTTTGAGAATTAAGTATGATTTCTACAAGCGCCAATCAATCCACTTTCCAACCCCTTAGGAATCTTGCTTTATGTATTTTAAACGTGCTCTTACAGAAAATTTAAACTTTCATAAGAGAGAGTAGGGCAACGAAATCCTCTCCCCTGATTCCAACAGTCATTTACCAGAGATGCACTTTAAGACGTATTTCAGCAAATACTCAAAGACAAACATTCAGATTTCTGAGACTTCTGTTTTTGCAAGTTAGATATTGCATCAGAAACACATTGCCTTTTTCTTCCTTTTGTCTTTAATTACTTAAAAATTCTTTACTGAGCTTGAGATGTAGCTCAGTTGGTGGGCATTTGCTTAGCAAGTGCAAGGCCTTAGATTTGAGCCTTCCCATCAGGAAACAGAAAGCGTTAAAGGTGTGCAGGCATGAATGTAAGAGTGATGGGCACTTATTCCTTCAAAATTCACTTACATTTCTTCTAGAAGTTTATCTAAAGCACCCTCTGAAACCTTTACAATTTGCGAGTTTCTATTTTTTTGTTTGTGTGTATGGATTTAAGTCATTGGAATTTTATTGGTTTAATTTCACTTTGAGTGTGATTGTTCCCCATGAATACAATCCTTTTCTTTCTATTTTTTCTTTCTTTCTTTCTTTCTTTCTTTCTTTCTTTCTTTCTTTCTTTCTTTCTTTCTTTCTCCTTTTTTTCTTGGTTTTTCAGGATAAGTATAGCCTCCCTGGCTGTCCTGGAACTTGCTTTGTAGACCAAACTGGGCTTGAACTCACAGAGATCTGCCTGCCTTTGTCTCCCGAGTGTGGGGATTAAAGGCATGAGCCACCACACCTGGCAGAAAACAATTTTTTTTATTTTGATTTTGACATCATTCATAGTTAGGATTGACATAAAAATATTAGTAAGAATCTAAGGAGTAGTGACCTTTCCTCTCTACAAGTGATTATCATCATCATCACCACCACCACCACCTCACCACCACCACCACCATCATCATCACCACCACCACCACCACCACCACCACCATTACCATCATCATCATCACAGTTAGAAAGTGTTGAAAAGAGCCACCATGCACTAAATTCTGTCATGGATGAAAGAAAATGCAGTGGGTTGACCAATGTGGGAGAAGCAAAGAGATTGTGGTGTGATAAATAAACCCTTTCAGATCACAAAAGAAAGCTGCCTTAGCCGTTCTACTGCTGTGATAAAACACCATACCCAAAAGCAACTTTGAGAGGAAAGGGTTTATTTCAGGCATAACTGACTACAGAATCTCATGAAGAGGAGTCAGTGCAGGAGCTGAAGGCAGGAGCCGAGGCAGAGGCCATGGGGAAAATGTTGCTTACTGGCTTGCTCCTCATGACTTGCTCCATCTGCTTTCTTTTTTCTTTTTTTTAAATAATTTATTTACTTATATTTTATGTGCATTGGTGTATGTTTGTGTGAGAGTTTCAGATCTTGGAGTTACAGACAGTTGCAAGCTCCCATGTGGGCTCTGGGAATTAAACCCAGGTCCTCTGGAAGAGCAGTCAGTGCTCTTAACTGCTGAGCCATCCCTCCAGCCCCTCAGCCTGCCTTTTTATACACTCAGGATCACTTGTTCAGGGATGACACCACCGGCAATGGACTGGTTCTCCTGCATCAGTCATCAATCAAGAAAATGTTGTTAGCAGTATTATTTCAGATCTGCTGTAGTGTTTTGAAATAAGCCTTGTTTTGTTTCTTTTTCCAGGCAGGGTTTCTCTCTATAACAGCCCTAGCTGTCCTGGATCTCACTTTGTAGACCAGGCTGACCTCAAACTGATAGAGATCCGCCTGCCTCTGCCTCCCGAGTGCAGGGGTTAAAGGCGTGTGTCACCATGCCCGTCGAAAGACCTTTATAAAACAAAACACACAAATGAGACAAAAAAGTGTGACAGAGTAAATACTTAAATAGCCAATACCACAGCCAGCACTGTCCAGTAAATAGACAGCAGATGTCACGCCCAGCACTATCCTGTAAATAGACAGTAGATGTCACGCCCAGCACTGTCCAGTAAATAGACAGTAGATGTCACGCCCAGCACTGTCCAGTGAATAGACAGTAGATGTCACGCCCAGCACTGTCCTGTAAATAGTTAAGCAGCAGATGCCACCCCCAGCACTGTTCAGGTGAGAAGAGAATGACACTGGGTTTGAATTTTGACTTTTCTTTTTAGAATTTAATTGCTAAGAAAAATTCTATGTACTTCAATTTTTAGAAGACTTGATATAATACTAACACTCAAAACCTTGCTAGACCCATAGAGGAACCAGAGATATAAAAAAAGGTGTGGATTTTTTCAATGGTGAATCTGTTAAATGTCCCTGCTCTCTCTACTTGGTCAGTTAGCTCCTTCCCTTGACTGCAACTCTTCTCCATTCCCTGCTTTTGGGGATATTATGTTGTCTGTTTTACGTGACTTCTTTGGCCTGCTCTGGAATGTACGTGGATGCGACTTTTAGTACAAAGTCCAGAGGAGTAAGTTAGGAAGAGTCAGGGGCGGTAAGGGAAGGAGATGGTTGAACCACAGCGTCACCCTGTGAGAGGCGCCCGAGGCTGACTGAACACAGCAACACAGAAAGTTCTGCTCTGTTTTACAAGAAGGCCAGGATAAACACTGCATGTGTGTCCTCCGAGAGCTTTGCCAAACGAAATGCATGTACGTATTTCTTGAGTTTCCCGGTTAATCTTCCTAAAGCCGGTACTCATTGTTTATATGTTAAAGTCCGTGGTGGATGCCAACACAGTGACTTTTAAATCAGGAGCCATGTATCTGAATGACAGTATCAAAGAAAATATGTCCATGTCCCTTTATTCCCAACAGCTATTAGATTAAATACCTCTATTTCTCCTTGGATAACTGACATGGAATGCGGAGACCTGCTCTTGGAAACAGTTACTGGTGAGAAAACAGGAAAAAAAAAAGGAGAGACCCTTGGCTGAATTTTAGTTTGAGCATTTCAAAGCTGTTATTTGCAAACTCAGAAAAAAAGTGGGCGGGGGGGGGCTTTTCATTAATCTAGGATTTTGGAAACAGTTACTCCTAGCTCACAACTGCATACAAATACAAAAACCCTAATGGGACTATTTTCTTACTAAGCCTGTAACAGTTTACATTCACCTAATGGCCTGGGGTTATGAGCAAACTACTCAATTAGAGAATTTAGGCTGCTTGCCCACATATTTTAGAGCAAATTATCCTTTCACAAATGCAGAACCCCTATATAAAAAGCCTAACTAGTATTTCCTGGGGAAAAAAACCCCATACTATTCCCCAAATTCCCACCTTGAACCTACTAAGTGTGTCTTTCTGCTAGGGCAAAGATTTTATGATAATATTTGTTTTTACGTCACATACCTCACTGTCGGTCTTCCTGCTGACTTGTGTTTTGACCTTTAAGTAACTGTGGCATTATAACCGATACACTTCAAAATGAGGACTTTCTTTCTAAGGTCTTTTCCGAAGTTGAGGGTTTCAGATTAGAAAGTATGGAATCCAGTCAATTCTTTGATAACAGATCTCGGCTTGTGGGGTTAAATGAATTTCATGGTTATTCTTAACACTTACTATTTCTTCTTAGGCCTCTTTCATTTAAAAGGGGGTCGGTGCTTCCAATCTATAAACACCCATTAAAAGTTGTCCACCCTTTTTTACTCAGCTGCTGGTCTTAATTGTCTGCAGATGGGTGGATCGCTGCATTTTATTTCAAAGGTAGAGATTTGCAAAATGTAAACGGGCCTATTAAAAGTTCTAAATCAACTCTCAACATCCATTAAAAGGATCCATGTGTAAATGGGAATTGAACTCAACGGGCAAGTGTCTTTTGCTCTCAAACATTTCTAGCTACATTAAAGTATGTATTACTACCAGTGAGTTAGCTCATGTGCTCAACACAATAGGCTGTAGGAGAGTTATCTTAAAAATTCCTGCAGAAGTTGGAAGTAAGGCAGTAAGAACTGCTATGCACCTTATTAATTTACACTGTCTTTAAGAGAAATAGAAACATTTGTCACACATTCCATAACAAAATAAAAATTCCATATATTTAGTCCTGTAGAGTATTGACTAGAGGATCCTAAAACATGACTATTTTTAATAGTCCATCTATTGAACTTTTATTTTCTATCCTATTAAAATTCCCTCCAAAAAAAAAAAAAAGAATGATTCTCAGTTCTGCCCATGACTGTGAGCTGAGCCCAGCTCGCCAATCTCGCCACTGTTGTGCTCTGGCTTATCTTGCCTAAGGGACTGACAGTCTGTCTCAGTTTCATTTGTCCCTCTCTCACCAGCTTTCCCCTTAGTCTCGTTTCTTGTTAGCCCACCCTGATGGCTGACCACTTCTAATCCATAAAAGAAGCACACATGAGACACTAAAAGTGTGTGTCTTTGATCTTTGCAAAATCGAACCCATCGCAGACATGATTTAACTTGATTTTTTCTGCACTTAAAACGAAATATTCTGAACAGTACAGACCATGCTAGAATCTTCGTCCTTGAAAATCAGCCCCATACAATCACCTTCTAGTCGGGACTATAGTGGAATTGCTATAGAGTGTTTTGCTCATGTTGGCTTTGAGACCTATAATCAGTACCCAGTAGCCCAACAGAGGCTTGAGCATCTGCGAAGTATATTGTCTTCATCCTTTCCCTAAGTGCATTGAACCATTTAGTTAAATACAAATAGTATTTCCCCCTAAACTCAGTTTCGACAGAGAGGTTATAATGACAATGTTTAAAAGATGCTCCAGCCTTGGAGATTGCTATTTACTTATTACATTTGTCTGTGACAAAAGAGGAAGCAATTTGGATACCTCAATAGAAAAAAAAATAAAACAGTTGAAGTTACTTTCCTTTAGCTTGCAAAAAGACGTTTACAAGCTTTAAACAAAATTTTACTTTCAAAAACTATTTCAATATTGGTTATCTTTTTTCAGAGTAAGATCTCTGATACTTTTCCATGTGGCTCTTATTATGTGAATAGCCATCTAAGCTTGCATATGTAATTGTATGAATTACGAACTGTGACTTTATTTCTTTTATAATCTTTGTAGTTCTTGCCATTACTTTTACATGTCTATGTCTGGCAATATGTAGCTTTGAAACTATGCCAAAAATATTTATTGTCCTATATCTGGCGTTCTCATACTGCGTGGTTGGGTTTGGTCTCCAAGCTGGGTAAAGCTTATTAGCAGATACAGTTCTTCGCATTGGTGTGAAAATGTCTTAAGTAATTTTAGTATATCCCTGAACTACGTAGCCTTTTGCAGGCCTTGAAGCAAATATGAAGTTAAAATTCAGTGCTTGAGTTATCTTTTTTTTAACTACTAAGGTAAGGGGAAAAGGAACAAAAATAACAATAACAATAACAAACAAATAAAAACACCTCAGAAAATGAAAGTATAGATTTAACCACAAACTGGAACATTCTGAAATAGTCACATTACAGACTGGATAAAATATTTCCTTATATGCGAATCCCAGAGAGCTGGGCAGGCACTGGTATCTGGTAGTGTTGGTATTTTGTGGCTTCCTGAACTGATAATGGTGATAGAAAGCAGAACACGCATGAACAATCCTTTTCTTAACCTTCTTGCAGCACAACTGCTTTATTGAAGTATTACAAAGGCATGATCCTGTGCTTAGGTTTGTATCTCACCCTCCTTCACATGGCTCTTTATTACATTCAGACATCGCATCATATTCTATTCTTCTTATTCTTATGGTTCATTCTCAGGATACTTTTGTGAAAATAAATATAATAACCTATTAGCATTATTTAAGGTCGTTTAAAAGTATTCTTAAGCTGATAAAGTTATTTCTAGGTTATTTTATATGCATGAATGTTTTGCCTCCATGTACATCTGCACATCACATGCATGTCTGGTGCATGAGCAATTCAGAAGAAAGCATTATATTTCTGTTATCTGACACCCTCTTTCAGGCTCAGTGGGCACCCAAATGCACATGTACATGCCCCCCCCCCCATGCACCACACACCTGTGGTCAGGATGTGACATAGGAGAGAAGAAGAAATAAAGGTAGAAAGAATGCTAATACAAAGTGATGGTTGTGGCGGATTCCGTGGATGATGTCTTGGAGCAGAATTTATTATTATATTTTTTTGATGTAGGATATTCACATAGGAAAAGAAGGTAAGGGAAACATGTCATTTTAAAGCCACCGTGGCATTGCTTCTACATCTTTATCACATCGAACTTGCACTTCTCCAGTCAATACAAGATGTTTATTATTTTTCTTTTACTAAAAATTGTGTGTGTTGTTGTTTTTCTCTACTGGAATGTATGTTACATCAGAGCAGGAGCTATGCATTATTTCACTGGCACCAGGTAAGTGTTTACTTAGTAAGCTACTGAAAGAGTAGCTGAAGTTGTAGCTCAGTGGTGGGGCTCACACAGCCCTAGGTTCTGCTCCCAAACATCACAGAAAACCCAAACCATAAGCTGCCTGACTCTCCCCTGCTCTGCAATAGAGCATACATTCTATCACAATGGAGAAACTTATTGCAAAAACCAGTTACAAGTGATCTGCAACAAATGAAAATGTTCAATGAAAAGTAACCTAGACAATAAGAAGTCCTAAATCTTTCTGGTACATTTCAAGTGCTATCCTTTATTTAGTAAGATTAAATTTAATAACAATGATATAAGCATAATGCTTTACTGCTAACAGGGAAATGCCACAGGAGAAAATAAAACTGTTTATGTTTATTTATTTACATTGATTGTAGAACTGTAAAAAATGTAATGCTGCAGAAATTCCTACAGCCAGTAGGCTTTAAGTTACATGCCCACTTGGGCGTGGCCTCTTATGCTATATATGCTGATGTATAGTGCACGTCTGGCCTCTCTTCCAGCTGCGGGATTCTGGTGTGGGAGGTCCTTCTGTCTGTGTGTTGCTTTTATTGGTTAATGAATAAAGAAACTGCCTTCACCTGTTGATAGGGCAGAACTTAGGTAGGCGGGGAAAATTGTACTGAATGCTGGGAGGAAGAAGGCAGAGTCAGAGAGCCACCATTGAGCCACTGCCAGAATAAGACATGCCAAAATTTTGTCAGAAGCCATTGCCATGTGGCGATACACAGATTAATGGAGATGGGTTAAATTAATATGTAAGAGTTAGCTAATAAGAAGCTAGAGGGGCTGGAGAGATGGCTCAGTGGTTAAGAGCACTGGCTGCTCTTCCAGAGGTCTTGAGTTCAATTCCCAGCAACCACATGGTGGCTCACAACCATCTGTAATGAGATCTGGCACCCTCCTCTGGCGTGTGGGCATACACGGAGGCAGAATGATGCATGCATAATAAATAAATCTAAAAAAATAAGAAGCTAGAGCTAATGGGCCAAGCAGTGTTTTAATTAATACAGTTTCTGTGTGATTATTTCAGGGCTGAGCAGCTGGGAATGAAAGTTAAAACCTTCCTTTTTATTAAAACAGAAAAGGGGAGGTGATATGGGAGTCCCCTCTGAGTGCTGCGATTACCATTAATGAATAAAGAAACTGCCTTGGCTTGTTGATAGGGCAGAACTTAGGTAGGTGGGAAGGTGGTGTAGGAGGTTCTTCTGTATTTGTGTTGCTTTCATTGGTGAATAAAGAAACTGCTTTGGCCTTTTGATAGGGCAGAAATCAGGTAGGGGAAGTAGACAGAATGGAATGTTGGGAAGAAGGTAGTGTGGCAGATGCCATGGTTCTCCTGCCTGAGACTGACGCTGGTTAGAAGCTTTCCTGGTAAGCCACAACCTCGTGATGAACACAGATTAATAGAAATGGGTTAGATCAAGAGTGAGAGTTGGCCAAGAAGAGGCTAGAGCTAATGGGCCTGGGCAAGGTAGTAATTTAATTAATACAATTTCTGTGTGGTTATTTCGGGTGTAAGCTAGCCGGGCACCGGGAACACAGCCTGCTTGCCTCATACTATAGATTGGTGGCTCAACGTGGTTGACTGACTCCATGTAAAATCTGAGAGAGCTTCAAAAAGAATACAGAGTTTAACAGAGTTTTTGCTGTTTGCTGGCACTGTGCCACACAAAGTTTTTCCTCACTTAGCAGCCACAACAGTAAAAAAGCTGTGGTGGTTTTAAAATGCCAGCTTTCTGGGCTATGCTGCCAGCACCATCTCTGGCTCCTGCTGGAGACAGAGCATTTGGACTGGGTTTGTGACTAAAGTGCTATGGCTTGCTTGATGGCAATGTGGACTCGCAGCTCAGGGGCACCAAATGGCTCTGAGGCAGGAGCGGCTCTGCCATGCTGATCTCAGGCAGGAACTATCATAATTATCATAATAACAGCGCAGTTAAGGTTCAGACTGGGCAGGAAACAGGCAATATTGTATTACCCCTACATTGGGCAACTTAAGTTTTTAAGAAGTGCTTAGCATTTTAAGAAGTACTCCTGCATAGTAAAGAATTACAGAATCACAATAGGACAGATTCAGACATTTAAAAAAAAACCCTCCAAATGTGTCATAGTGTTAGATAAACATAGGCTTGGGAGAGAAAATAAAAAGAGTATAAAAAGTCATAAAGTTACTGGATTTACTAGTGAGTTCCAGACCAACCAGGGGTACATACTGAGACCTCCAAAATAATTCTATTGTGTTAATGTTCCCCATTAATAATCATCATGGTCAATTTTCCATCACTGTGACAAATACTTGAGAGACCATCCTGAAGGAGGGAAGACTTTAGCTCACAATCCCAGAGGTTCACGATCAGTTTGCTTCATTTCTGAGGACCTGTGGTGAGGCAGAAAACCATGGCGGCAGGAACATGTACTGAGACAAAGTGGCTCACCTCATGCAGGCCAGGAAGCAGAGAGAGGTGGATGGGCCAGGGCAAAGCATCTCTTTCTAGGGCACATCCTCTACTGACCTCCTTCCTCTAAGTTGCCACCTGTCTTCTTAGGGTTTCTACTGCTGCGACAAAACACCACGGCCAAAGAGCAAGCTGGGAAGGAAAGGTTTATGTGGCTTACACTTCCACATATCTGTTCAGCATCGAAGGAAATCAGGACAGGAACTCAAACAGGGCAGGAACCCAGAAGCAGGAGCTGATGCAGAGGCCATGGGGCAGGGGTGCTTGTTTTCCATGGTTTTCTCAGCCTACTTTCTCATAGAACTAAGAACCACCAGCCAAGGGTTGGAACCACCCACAATGGGCTGGGACCTTTGCCATCAATAACTAATTAAGAAAATGTCTTACAGCCAGCTCTTATGGAGGCATTTTCTCAACTAAGGTCTGTTCCTTTAGAAACCTTAGTTTGTGTGTCAAGTTGACATAAGGCAAGCTGGCATACCCCCATCCTACTTTTTGCCACCTCTCAACAATGCCATCCCATTCTGAGTCCATCACAGGATTCATTCACTGATGACATCAAAGCCTTCATCTGCCAATGGTGGCTCTGAATATCACTGCTCTGAGAAACAATACTCTAACTCATGAGTCTTTTTGCTCATACTTCATACCCAAACCTTAATTATCATGTTAGAAGCACCCTGAAGAAAAACTTTCATTAGGAGAAGGTGTCCCCTTTTGAGTTTGAGAGTTTTGTTTTGTAAAGTTTGATTTCTTATTACTGAATAGTACCATAGCAATTGCTTTGAAAGTAAACATTTAAATTTTTGTGACTTTAAAATTCTACATTGAATTTTTATTCTGTAGTACTCAAAAGAAGCACAAGAGTCATTTTATACTTTTATGTAACACTGTATTTTATACTTTAGCACAGTGTGGTGGGAAACAAACACTAGACTTTATTTATTTTGGCAGACTTCCAATTTTATTATTACATAATTTTACATATCTATTTTAGTTCCAAATATGGAGTTTTGAATTCTTTCAGAAATAGTTAGAAATATGTCTTTCTATTCTAAGACAGTATAGTAGAGTTCTTTCTTTCTTTGCTTAAATACCAGGTGCTAGGAAGTTATGACTTGGGAAAAGAAAAATAAAGTTACAACTTGGTAGATCTTTATTTCATTGAGGATGAGATGAATCTAGCTAGGTGTAGTAGGAAGTCATTGACTACTCTTCAAGTAGTGAAGTTGGATAGTGAACAGTGATCTTTTAAACACACGAATTGTTTTACCTTACCCATAATTTTAAGAATCCAAATTAAAACTGTAATTTTTTAACATTTTTCTACAAAATTAAAAATAATGGTCAAAATCTGGTCTAGGACAGAGAAAAAGGGTACATTTATGAAAGTCACGTGATTTAGTACAACTTCATGAAGGGTATATTTGTCAATATGTGTAAAACTTATAATTACACATATCTTTTAACTCAGCAATTATACTTCTAAAATTTTATGTTAACAATGGATGTTGACAGGTAAAGAAATGGCACATGTACCAGGATACATACTGAAATGTTCATTGTAGTAGTGAGGGCCCAGAATAAGGTAAATGCCTATTAAATAAAGACTAGCAAAAAATGCTACATCTTTTCAGTTGTATACAATACAGATACTAAAATGAATGAAAATATTTTTTCTTTGAGAATAATTATTAAGATATATATATATATATGTAGAGAGAGAGAGAGTGACAAAGAGAGTAGTGCATTAGAGGAACCCTGTGTAAAAAAATAACAAAAGCCAGAGACATAGTTCAGTGCTTGCATAGCAGTAGAGAAACCTCTTAGTTCCTAAAATATTACAGAGGGAGGCAGGAAGGAGAGGGAGCATAGAGGGAAGAAGATGAAAGTAGTAGTAGGAGGAGAGATTACATCTAAAAGTCTACCTGAGAACTGATAGTGCTCACTGCCTCCAGGGGAACTGGTACATGTGTGTAGGCAGAGGGGCTAGGAGAAAGACTTAATTTCACTCTACATACACTCTTTCTACAACTTGAAAACGTCTTATGTGTGGTGGTTTGAAAGAAAATGCCCCCCACAACGGGTGACACTATTAGGAGGTGTGGTCATGTTGGAGTAGGTGTGGTTTTGTTGGAGGAAGTGTGTCACCTTGGGGGCAGGCTTTGAGATCTCATATATCCGCAAGCCACACCCAACAAGACAGTCCACTTCTTCTTGCCTTCGGATCAAGATGTAGAACTCTCAGCCCCTGTTCCAGCACTATGTCTGCTTGCCTGCCATCTTGTTATACCATGATGATAATGGGACTGAACCTCTGAAAATGTAAGCCAACCCAATGTTTTTCCTTTATAAGAGCTGTCATGGTCATGGTGTCTCTTCACAGCAATTGAAAGCATAACTAAGATGGTATCAAAAGCATATATTTATTACCTATACACAAAATAAAGAATTATACAAAATATGATAGGTAGTCTAATGACTCATTTATTCTTTGAGGATTTATTTATTCAAAATATAAAATTACTTTCAGTTTCAAAGCATAGAATTAAGACAAGTCTAAAATAGACCCTGATTATACTTTCTATAAGGGTTATGATAGATTTTTAAAATATGTAAACACATCTTTAATTTTTTAGACTTAATTTTTTATGTATACATAGGTTTGTGTGTATGCTTGTGCACCCTGTGCATGCCTGATGCCTACAGAAGTCAGAAGACACTGAATCTCCTGGAACTGACGGTTGTGAGTCAGGAGCTGAATCTGGATGCTCTGCACGAGCAGCAAACGCTCTTCACCTCTCAGCTATCTCTCTAACCCCTAAATACACATTTAAAAGAAGTTATTTTATTTTTAATTATGTGTATGCATGCATGTGTGTATGTTGATATGTTCATTGTGTGTATAGTGTCCCAGAGGCCAGAAGATGACAAAGGATCCTATTGAGGTGAAAGTAAAGGTGGCTGTGAACCATCTGATTTGGGTGCTGTGTGAGTCGTGGCCCTCCTCAAGAACAGCAGGTGCTCTTAACTGATGAACCTTCTCTCTAGCCCAAGAGAACTATTATAGAGAAAAGTTAAAGTTAAATATATTACATGATTTATCTATCCCACCATCTCAGAAAGTCAATGCCTGGTCTATTGCTGTGAAGAGATACTATGGCCAAGGAAACTTGTTGTGGGTTATCTATCACACTATGTGAAGATGTCTGTTTTATCTCAACTGCCTAAAGCACCTTCTGATTGGTTTAATAAAGAGATAAGTGGTCATTAGCTAGGCAGGAGAGGACAGATGAGATTTCTGGAGAGAGAGAGGATCTTGGTGGAGGAATCAGAGAGGTAGAGTTTCTCTAGTGAGATATGGAGGAAGTCAGATGTACAATATGAGGGAGAGGTAAAGAGCTACATGGCCAAATGTAGATTAATGTAAATGAGTTAATTAAGTTATAAGAGATAGTTGGGAACAAGCCAAAGCTAAGGTCAAACTTTCATGCTCAATAAAAAGTCTCTGTGTCATTATTTGAGAGCTGGTGGTCCAAAGAAAACTGGTCTACAGCAATTCTTACAAAGGAAAACATTTAATTGGGGCTAGCTTACAGTTTCAGAGGTTTAGTCCATTATCATCATGGTGGGAAGCATGGTGGCATGCAGGAAGACATGGTGCTGGAGAGGTAGTTGAAAGTTCTGTATCCTATCTGCTGGTTGAGAAAGAGAAAGGGAGTAAGAAGAGGGGATGGGGCAAGGGAAGGGAGGAGAGAGAGGGAAGGAGAGGGGGGAGAGAGACATAAAGAGATGGAGAGAGACAGAGAGAGAGAGAGAGAGAGAGAGAGAGAAAGAGAAAGTGACTGGTTTTGCTTTTGAAACCCCAAAACCTATCCCTAGTAACACCCCTCTCTCCAACAAGGCCACACCTTTGAATGCTTTCAAATAGTGCCACTGTCTGGTGGCACCAAATATATGAGCCTATGGGGCCATTCTTATTCACCACAGTCATAAAATAATTTCATGGAAAGCAAAGATGACTTGGTATGTAGTAGACCGCCTACAGGAATACAACGTTTCTCACTACCGAGTGAGATCCGTGAGCCATAGTGTACGCAAAAGTTTGAGAGTGATGTTTAAATGGCTTCAACATAAAGGTTCATTTATCTAGAATGAAATTATGCCCAATACAAAGTTAAAAATTATTTTTATTTTGATAAAGATATTCTTGATTTTTCCTTTAATTACACTTGTTAGTTATCTCTCTCTCTCTCTCTCTCTCTCTCTCTCTCTCTCTCTCTCTCTCTCTCTGTGTGTGTGTGTGTGTGTGTGTGTGAATGGTATGTGCATGTGTGGGTTCATTTGTGTGAGGAAGTCAGAGGACAATTTGCAGGAGTCAGCTCTTCCAGTGTATGGATTCCGAGATTGAACTCAGGTACTCAGGCTTGGTGGTAGCAAGTAGCTTTACCAGCTGAGCCCCTTCTCTGGCCCTTCGTAAAAGCTTTTAAAAGCAGGAAGCTACTTTTCAATATACTTCAAAGAGATTTTCTTGCATTGGTTTGTCCTGTAGGCTCAACTTTTAGGCTAGAAAAAAATCACTACCGCTGATGTTAAAAGTTGACATCTGTAAGAATATTTGTAATGAAGATAACATTTTAAAATTTCTGTAAGTAATTATAAAGAGAAAAATTATTCCAAATTTCTTAATCAATTTAAGATCACCAGAATAAAGCTAAGCCACACTGAAGTCTGAGGTGAAGGAAAAAGAAAATCACGAATACTGATTCTGTATTCACTTCAAGTTTGATTTTACATTTCATGGATTTTGGGCACTGATTTAAGAAACTAAGTTAAAATCTCATTCATAACTATTAGTTTGTTTTAAAGTATCCCATTATGTTCTTTACTTAAGGCAAATGCTGCACCCATTTAATCATAGTGAGTTCTAGAACTTTCATCCCTCTATCAGTAAAATTGATAGGAGAGAAGTAAGGGCCCTTTGTAAAGGATTGTATTGTGTAGTGTGTGTATCTGAGTGAGTTTACACATACCACATGTGTTTGTGCAGATGCCTACTGAGTAAGGGCCCTTTGTAAACGATTGTATTGTGTAGTGTGTGTATCTGAGTGAGTTTACACATACCACATGTGTTTGTGCAGATGCCTACTGAGGCAACAATATTGGGAAGTGGATGCATTTTGAAAGATTGTGTATTACTGACATGACCCTATGTCAAGGACTGTAGAGCATCAGACCCTGGGAATGGCAAGGCCTCTCACTGATGGAGTGTGGAAATTGGCATAGTGTGTAAAAAGTATCTACTGCCTCTTCCTTCTTCTGGATGTTGACAGTGTATCAATACGTTGTGGGAACTCCTTCAGCCAATAGCCTTTTATCTACCAGCCCACTTTGGGTGTGGTCAGAGGTACTATTAGTGCAGATGAAAAGAGGTGCTTGGTTGCTTCTCTGCAGGATTCGGTTCGCAGCTTCCAGTGCACACAGAGGACCACGGATCTCTACCCTTACTGTGAGTTTTGTCCCCAAATAACCTCTGTTATACTCCATTCCAGGTTATTGTGGACCTCTTTAATACGCCTACATTTTGGGGCCCAACATGGGGCACAAACCCACAACCCTGGGATTAAGAGTCTCAACCACATTACTGCAACCTGAGTCAACTTCCTTACAGATAGATACCTCTTATTGAAACTAGCTAACTCACGCCCCCCCCCCCTTTGCTCTGTCTATAATAAATATTCTGGGCTGTGGCTGGTGCCTCCCGATAAGAATGTGTGTGTGGCCCCCTTGATTCCAGCTTTTCTGTATATGTGTCTGCCATTTCTTCATTCTCCCATCGGCCTAGTCAGGTCAGTGACAAAGTCTCGCAGGTTGTGGCACCAAATGACATTGGATGCCCTGGAACTGAAGGTGAAGATGTGGGTTACAGAGAACTTAGGGTCCCTGTAAGGGCAATAGGCCTTCTTAGCTGCTTAGACATTTCTCCCATCTCTCTCAAGTACCCTGGGCTAATATTCAAAGGCTACTATAAAGATAAATAAATATAAGGTTACTATAAAAATACAAATAATGACTCAATGAACTATTAAGTTAAAAAAAAAAAATCTGACCCTGGGATGGTGGTGGCTCATGCCTTTAATCCCCACATTCCAAAGGTGGAGACAGGCGGATCTCTGTAAATTCAAGGCAAGCTTGGTCTATAAAGTGAGTTCTAGGACATCCAGGGCTGTTATACAGAGAAACCCTGTCTTGAAAGCTAAACTGAAACAAACCAAAACAAAAAACCCAGACAATTCAGAAAAGTAAATATCCTTATCTATATTTTATAGATAAAAATGGAGACAAAGAGGTTAATAATTTGCTTCTGATATATAGTCTCTTATTGAAGCCTCCAAATATATTAGCTCCTTCCTCAATTATGTATTTGAGCCACGCTCTGAAAGAAGTGGGTGGTTTCACTAGAAAGAGCAAAAGGAACAGGATATTCTGAACAATGAGAGAAACTCATTAAAACTCAGAACTAAACTCTACAGGTAGTTTCACTATAAAGTGAAAATTAAAAGTTTAAGACCTTAAAAAAAAAGTTTAGGACCTTTTACAAAGTTCTGTGGAAGAAACAGTAATGCTATACTTTAAAAAAAATTAAAAGATTTTTTTCTGCATATATGAGCACCGTGTGTGTATGTGTGTGTGTAAATATATATACATGTCATATATATATTATATATATGACAAGATTTTCTCTGTGTATCCCTCGCTGTCCTGGGATAAACTCTGTAGTCGGGGCTGACCTTGAAATCAGAGGGCCATCTGCCTCTGCCCCCAGAGTGCTAGGATTAAGGGCATGTGCCACCCTGCCTGGCTCTGTTATGATGTTATGATTGGCACCTGAAGAGCAGGAATAGGTTGATAGTGGGGTAGAGACAAAGTTTGCAGTGTATGGAGAAGGAACGTAGTCTGTGGAAAATTCTTTCAGTCATCAGACAAGCAGAGTTGTAAATTGTAGATTAAATTTTCACCAGCATGTAGTTTAATTAAATTTGTTACTATAAAGAACTCTTGCTCATAAAGCATACACAAGGATATACATCTCACATGGTTTTGTTTGGG
Organism: Ondatra zibethicus; assembly: GCA_004026605.1. NCBI lineage: Eukaryota > Metazoa > Chordata > Mammalia > Rodentia > Cricetidae > Ondatra > Ondatra zibethicus. Next base: position 177,624 of record PVIU01000182.1, on the reverse strand, counting down.
TAGAAATCGTGCAACCCAACCCCGGCACTCCTATTACGTGTTCATTAGCACTTTCAGAAAACCTTTTTGTTTGTGGCAAAAGGGTCTAAGTCTATATCCAGGCATCTTTGTACTCAAGGCAATCCTCCTGACTCAGACTCTCAGGTTTTGACATTATAGGTATGGTCTGTGACTCCTAGTCTAATCCTGTTTTATTTATAAATAGTTTTCATGGCAGACATTATTTACAATTATACATTATATTTATGTATTTATTTACTATGTATATATATATTATACATTATTTGTGTGGGTTTCCAGATGGAAAGAGTACACTTCACCCTCAACACCTTTGACTACTGCAGCTAGCACCAGAGAAGCATGCTTTCTTACATTATATATAAATCAAAGACCAGCTGGCGACTTTCCCTTTTATTTTGAAGGGCTGAAAGAACAGCTGAAGTTATTATGTCACACAGGGAATTGTCAGAAGTTATTGATGGCAATAATGGACATGATTCAAATTATTAAAATCCAATGCAACTCCTAGAGCTCGTTATTGATTTCAGCTAATTTTTGCGTGAAACTTGAAGGAAAGATGCCCCAAATGAAAACAATAGTGGTTTCTGAAGAATTGACTGACATAGTGGGAAATATAGATACACGATGAAAGACTCAGCCGATAAACAGACACCAACTAGTGCTCTTCCAGTGCAGATTCTGTCGGTCATAAGCAGTGGCACTGGATGGCCATTATTGCGCTTTCCTGCCCAGAGGGAAAGCTCGTGAGTCATCTTCAGTTTTGTCGTGTATGGAAAACAGACCTACAGCTTTGTTCAGGAATGTGGAGCACAGGCCAGGGCTGCGGGTACACGCCTGGCCCATGGGGGTGGGAGGCAGCAAAGACAGGTAATCTCTTAGTTCAGGGTCAGACTGGTGTACGTAGTGAGGACCAGGACAGCCAGGGCTACACATAGAGACCCTGTCTCAAAACAAAAACAAAAACAAACAAACACCCAAACAAATTGCCAAACAAAAACAAAACTCAAAAAAAAAAAAAAACCTTCCCAAACAAAACAGAACAACAACAAAGAAGAATGTGGAGCAAAGTTTGGACAGCAGAAGCCTGTGGCTGAAAGCATTCACAGAGAGTCACCTGAGGAGACAGCAGCCCTGCCGCCTGAGGAAAAGCGCTGCCAGCACTCCTTAAAGACGTGGCTAAGCCTGCAGGATGCACACCACTTGCGGCTCAGCCTTTCCATTTGCTGAGGGAAAAAGGCTGCCTCCACAGTTAAATACAGTGGCCTTCAAGGGCTTTTTTTTTTTTTATTTTCAGGTTCCCCTCACAATTGGGGTATGTTAGATGCACATGCCAAGATGAGCTTTGAAAGTTGAAGTATAATCTAAGGAGGTACCTGCTATAAAGCCATTCAAGTCGTGCAGCACAAAGGTCAAGCACATTTATACATTTTAGGATCCAAAAGTTTATTTTTGAATACTTGGAAGGAAAACCCCAGTACAAACAAAACAAAATAAAAAACAAAACACCCCCAAAACAAATAAACAAAACAAACTAAAACCCAACCTAACCCAAACCAAACAAAAACAATAAAAAAACCAAAACCAAAACCAACAACAAAAACTTATTCTAAAAGTTGACAAAGATCTGAAATGTGTCACTTTGATTGTAACTGAGAAAGACACTTTGGAACATCCCAGCAAGTCTCTTAGGGAAATAAAATTTGCTTATTTGCATGAAGGGAACATTCTTTTATGTCTTTAAAAGTATTTATAAAGAACTCAGAAAAAATTATAAAAAGCGGAATATGGAACAAAAATAAAAAGACACAATGATATTGGCAAAATCACTCTAACATTGGGCATAAATTGTAAAAACCAAAGATTTCAAATCAGAATGAAAGCAGGACTGTACTAGAAGGAACACATTTTACAGAGAACCCATGAAGAGGCTCTTTGTGTAACAATCCAGTTAATGAGAAGGGGGAATCATACACACATGCATTGGAAAAGGATTGAAAATTCTACTTTATTTGACATAATAAAACAGAGCAAAAATAATTAAAAAAATGTTACTGCAACAAGAACATCAAGGATGGGTAGTAGTCACTGATTAAAAATGTTTCTAAAGTCCTGAATTAAAAAAAAAAAACTAGTGTGTGTGTGTGTACATGTGTGTCTATGTGTATGTGTGCATGTTTGTGTGTACATGTATGTCTGTGTCTGTGTGTGTCTATGTGTGTACAAGCCTGGAGGTCTTTAGACTTCTTTGTGAAGTAGCTTCTCTTTTCCCTTCCACCTTTACATGTGTTCTAGGGATCAAACTTTCATTAGGGTTGCACCAAAAATACCTTTACCCACTAATCCATCTTGCCAGTCAAGCCCTGAGTTTTTATGGTACAGATACAAAACCCCAAAGGCACTCTCCCCACATTTGACATCTGTCCTAAACATTTATCCATTATTAATACAAAGTTGAAACATTACTGTCAGTTATAATTAACCAAACTACTCCATTATGTTTCTCTTCTTTATAGAAGATATTAAAAAAATCACTGTCAAATCAAGAGATTACCAAAAAGTGTAGAGGCTGGGGGTGGGGAATTTTATTATTAGCAGGGCAGTGGTGGTTCACACCTTCAATCCCGGTACAAGGGAGGCAGAGGCAGGTGGATCTCTGTGAGTTCAAGGCCAGCCTGGTCTGTAGAGTGAGTTCCAAGACAGCCAGGGCTACACAGAAACCCTCTCTTGAAAAAAGTTATTAAAGTATTGGAGCTTGGAGCTGCAGCATAGCTCAGCATAGCTCAGCAGTGGAGCCCTTGCTTAGAGAGCGTGAGGCCTTTAGTCAGACCTCCATGGCCTGCCCCACCACAGAAAGGGGGCAGGCAGAACTCCTGATGTCTGATATTTATATCTGTTTGATAATTAATAACTAAAATCTCTAAACAAAGCCCACAAAGCTGGAGACTTTAAAGAGTGAAGCAGGTAGGTGGGAAACATTGGGGAGGTGAGCTATTCAAGGGTGAGTTTCTCATCCCCCCCTTTTATTCAGGGTCTTAAGCCAAGGGTCCCTGATAGCACCACACATCCCAATAGCAGACAGATAAAATTCTGAGATTCTAATTGCTGTCCAGAAGGCTGGAAAAAGGACTGTTTACTGGCTGACAAGCCAGATTGCACAGGGTAATATTTTTTTCTTGACTAATCAAAGGCAGAAGAAATGTGGAGGTGTGTGTGTGTGTTCTCATTTTCTGTTGAAAGGATTCAAGAAATGGACGCATTGGCTCTGAGAGAGTTCACAGTTCTAAAAATCATTTTTTCTCTCTTGCTGTTTCCTTTGTGGGTGGCCCCAGCTGTGAGAACTGTGGCAGCTAGGAGCTGAAGAGGAAGACTAGGAAAAGGGCTCCTGTGGACGGCAAGATGTGGGAGAAATCCTGGAAGATAAAGGCCTAAAGATGATCTTCCAATCCTGTTTGTTAAGCAGTGGAATGGCTGGTCTCCCTATTGAGCCGCACATGTGTGGAACAGACCCACAGCTACATAGCAACGGCCTGGACGGCTGACTATAAATCTGCAAAGCCAGACTAAACAATAGGTGGTACATGAGACAAACATAACAGCTCAACTAGACAAAACAGAAGAGAGCCCCACCCCCGCCATTGGAAAACTACTTACAGGAGAGATGAAATCTGTTTTCTGATACAATGCCAATGAATCAAACTATGAGGGATCAGTCAACCCCATCCAGACTTAAGAAACTACACTCGAGTTAGGGGGCTCCCAGGAACCATGCTTTGCTTAGAATTCACTTTCATTTTGTTTTGCTTTTCGAGACAGGGTTTCTGTGTGTATCCCTTGCTATTCTAGAACTCTGTAGACCAGGCTGGCCTCAAACTCACAGAAATCTGCCTGCCTCTGTTTCCCAAGTGCTGGGACTAAAGGCGTGCGCCACCAGACCTGGCCCATGCTCCACGTTCTTGAATAAGGCTGCAGGTGATAAAATTGAAAACAACGCATAAGCTTTTTAAGAACAGTAGTGAAGCACAATGATGGCTAGCTAATGACATTGCTTACATCTGACAGAATCTACCCTATAAGAAGAGCAATAGGTCATCTTCTCATTGCCATTTTTTTTAATTAAAAATTTTTATGTGTGTGGGTGTTTTGCCCAGATGTGTGCCTGGTGCCTTCTGACGTCCGGAGAAGGCAAAGAATCACCTGGAGCTGGAGTTGCAATTGTGAGCCACCATTTAACTCTGGTTCTCTCCAAGAACATGTGTTCTTAATTTCAGAGCCTCCTATCCAACCCCTACTATCTTTTTTTTTTGAAGACAGGGTCTTAGTAGCCCAGACTGGCTTGAAACTCTGACTCTGTAGTCTATGTTGGTCTTTTGTGGTTGTTGTTTTGTTTTTCGAGACAGGGTTTTTTTGTAGCTTTGGAGCCTGTCCTGGAACTAGTTCTTGTAGACTAGGCTGGCCTCGAACTCACAGAGATCCTCCTGCCTCTGCCTCCTGAGTGCTGGGATTAAAGGCGTGCACCCCAATGTCCAGTTTGTCTATGTTGGTCTTTAATTTGTGACCGTTTTCCTGCCTCAGCCTTGCTAGTATTAGGATTATAGGTGCGAACTGCCACACCTAGCTGCTGCACCACCACCATCACCGTCATTGTGTTTTGTATTGTTCAGTATCAAATTAAAGCTTTGAGCATGCAAGTAAATGCTCTAACATTTAGCTCCATCTTCAGCTAACACACACACACAATTTATATGTGTATATTTGTGTGTGTGTATATATATATATATATATATATATATGTTAGAAAACAAAATGTTTCAATGCAACATTTTCACAAATATTTTTTCCATTTTGTAGGCTGCCATTCTGTCTTATTGACTATGTCCTTTGCCTACAGAAGCTTCTCATTTTCAGAAGGTCCTATTTATTTACTGTTGCTGTCAGTGTCTGTGCTAGTGGTGATATATTTAGGAAGTGGTCTCCTGTGCCCATGTATTCAAGGCTACTTCTCACTTTCTCTTCTATGAGGCTCAGTGTGGCTGGATTTATATTGAGGTCTTTGATCCATTTGGACTTGAGTTTTGTACATGGGGATAGATCGGGATCTATTTTCATTCTGCTACATGTTCACATCCAGTTATGCCAGCACCATTTGTTGAAGATGCTTTCTTTTTTCCATTTTATATTTTTTGCTTCTTTGTCAAAAATCAGGTGTTCCTATGTGTGTGGATTACTATCAGTCTTCAATTTGATTCCATTGGTCCACCTGTATGTTTTTATGTCAATACCAAGTTGATTTCATTATTATAGCCCTATAGTAGAGCTTGAAGTCAGGGATGGTGATACCTCTGGAGGTTCCTTTCTTGTGCAGGAATGTTTTGACTATCTTGGGTTTTTTGGTTTTCCATATGAAGTGAATGTTGTTCTTTTAAGGTCTGTGAAGAATTGTGTTGGGATTTTGATGTGGAATGCATTGAATCTGTAGATTGCTTTTGGTAATATTGGCATTTTTATTATGTTGAGCCTACCTATCCAAAAACATGGGAGATCTATTTTCTGATATCTTCAATTTTTTTCTTCAAAGACTTAAAGTCCTTTTCATACAGGTCTTTGATTTCTTTGGTTAATGTTACCTTAAAATATTATGGTATTTGTGGCTATTGTAAAGGGTGATGTTTCTCTGATTTCTTTCTCAGCCCCTTTATCATTTGTATATAGGAGGGTTAGTGATTTTTTTTTTTTGAGTTGATCTTGTATCCTGCCATATTATTGAAGGTGTATATCAGCTGTAGCAGTTCCCTGGTAGAATTTTTGGGATCACTTATATATACTATCATATAATCTGCAAATAGTGAAAGTTTGAGTTCTTCCTTTCCAATTCATATCCCTTTGATCTCCTTTTGTTGTCTTATTACTCTAGCTAGAACTTCGAGTGGATATGGACATCCTTGTCTTGTTCCTGATTTTAGTGGAATCGCTTTGAATTTCTCTCCATTTAATTTGATGTTGGCCGTCGGCTTGCTGTATATTGCTTTTATTATGTTTAGATACTTTCCTTGAACCTCTGATCTCTCCAAGACCTTTATCATGAAGGGGTACAAGATTTTGTCAGAGGCTTTTTCAGCATCTAATGAGATGATCATATGTTTTTTCTTCAGTTTCTATAGTGGATTCAATTGACATATTTTTGTATGTTGAACCATCCCTGAATCTCTGGGATGAAGCCAACTTGATCATGGTGGATGATTTTTTTTGGTGTGTTCTTGGATTCGGTTTCCAGTATTTTAATATCAATATTCATGATGGAGATTGGTCTGTAATTCTCTTTCTTCGATGAGTCTTTGTGTGGTTTGGATGTCAGGGTAACTGTAGCCTCATAAAAAGTGTTTGGCAACGTGCAAGGAACACTTTGAGGAGTATAGGTATTAGCTCTTCTTTGATGTTCTGGTAGAATTCTGCACTGAAACCATCCAGCCTTGGGCTCTTTTTTTTTTTTTTGGTTGGGAGACTTTTGATGATCTCTATTTCCTTAGGAGTTATAGCTCTATTTAAATTGTTGATTTTAACTTTGGTATGTGGTACCCATCCAGAAAATTGACCATTTCTTTTAGATTTTCCAATTTTGTGGAGTACAGGTTTTTGAAGTATGACCTAGTGATTCTTTGAATTTCCTCAATGTCTGTAGTTATGCCACCCTTTTACCTCTGATTTTGTTATTTCGGATATTCTCTTTCTCCCTTTTGGTTAGTTTGGATAAGGGTTTGTCTGTCCTTTTGATTTTCTCGAAGAACCAACTCTGTTTCATTGATTCTTTGTATTGTTTTCTGTTTCTATTTTATTGATTTCAGACCTCAATTTGATTATTTCCGGTCTTCTACTCCTTCTGGGTGAGCCTGCTTCTTTTTGTTCTAGAGTTTTCAAGTATGCTGTTAAGTCGCTAGTGTGAGATTTCTCCATTTTCTTTATGTACCACTTAGTGCTATGAACTTTTTTGTTAGCAATGCTTTTATAATGTTCATAGGTTTGGGTACGTTGTGCATTTATTTTTGTTGAATTTTAGGAAGTCTTTGTTTCTTCTTTGACCCAGGGGCCAAACAGTTGAGCATTGTTCCATTTCCATGAGTTTGTAATTTTCTACAATTAGTGTTGAATTCTAACTTTAAGCTTTGGTGATCTGATAAAAATGCAGGGGTTACTCCATTTTTTTTGTATTTGTTGAGGGTTCCTTTGTTACTGCGTATGTGATTTTAGAGGTGGTTTCTTGTGTTGCTGAGAAGGAGGTATATTCTTTTATGTTTGGGGTGAAATGTTCTATAGATGTCTGGTAAGTCTATTTGAGTCATGACATTTGTTAGTTCTCTTATTTCTCTGTTAACTTTCTTTCAGACCTGTCCATTGGTGAGAGTGGGGTGTTAAAGTCTCCTACTATTAGTGTGTGGGGTTTGATGTGAGATTTAAGCTTTAGTAATGTTTCTTTTATATATGTGGATACTCTTGTATTTGGGTCATAGATGTTCAGAATTGAGATTTCATCTTGATGGATTTTTACTGTGATGAGTATGAAGTGTCCCTCTCTATCTCTTTGAAGTTCATTTTCTTAGATATTAGGATAGGTACACCCACTTTTTTTTTTTTTAGATCCAGTTGATTGGAAAGTTTTTTCCCAACACTTTACTCTGAGATAATGTCTATCTTTGAGATTGAAGTGTGTTTCTTGAATGCAGCAGAAGGATGGATCCTGTTTTTGTATCCATTCTGTTAATCTGTGTCTTTTTATAGGTGAATTGAGTTCATTGATATAAATAGATATTAATGACCAGTGATTGTTAATTCCTGTTATTTTTTGGTGGTAGTGTTTGTTTCCCTTCTTTGGGGTTTGCTGGTGTGAGGTGTGAGGTTATCTGCTGCCTGTGTTCTCATGGTTGCAGCTAAATTCCTTGGATCGGAGTTTTCCTTCAAGTACTTTCTATAAGGCTGGATTTATGGATAGGTATTGCTTAAATCTGTTTTGCCATGGAATATCTTGTTTTCTCTCTGTCTATGGTGATTGAAAGCTTTGTTTGGTATGGTAGTCTGGGTGTGGGGACTCTGTTCCCCTGTCTCTGGGGCTTTGCTGGGTAGGGGTTGGGTGCAGGATATGCCTCCAGGGGTTAGGGTCTAGGGAGCTGGGCCATCCAGCCGTGAACCCAGACACTCACCACTCCAGGGGTCGTCCCTGAATAGTTCTTGGAAGTTTTGGTCATGCTCATCTTTTCCCTTTGTATATGTCTGAATGCATTGTCTCAATCCTGTCCTCTATCTCCACCATTTATTCTTTTGATTTGTCTCGTCTACTGTGACACTATTCACTGTTGTTCGATTGGCTCTTCCATTTCCAGCTTGTCTGTTTGGTTCTTTCCCAGAGTCTTTTTTTTTTAATATTTATTTATTATGTATACAACATTCTGCCTCCATGTATGCCCATGCGCCAGAAGAGGGCGCCAGATCTCATTATAGATGGTTGTGAGGCACCATGTGGTTGCTGGGAATTGAACTCAGGACCTCTGGAAGAACAGCCAGTGCTCTTAACCACTGATCCATCTCTCCAGCCCTCTGTTTTTTTTTTTAAACTGAAAATTTCCTCTATGCTTTTGAATTTTACCTTCAAATTTCTTCATTCATGCTGCTTAACCTTCCTTTCTAGGCTCCAGATTGGTTTCCTTATTCATCTGCTTATTGAGTCTTGTGTATGGTCACTGATCCTTTTAAAAACTAGGATTTCAAGGTTTTCTTCTGGAATTTCAGCTAATCTTCATTCCTAGCGCTGGAGCTCTGAATCTCAGGGCTACAGCAGTGGCGTGTTTGCTCTGACCACGTGTCTTTGTTCTACTTTGCAGTCTGCTGGAGTGACCGTGTCCTCCGGCTTTCATTTCCCTCCTGTTCACTCTCCACTAATTGGTTTTGGATCTGTGATTCTTTCCAGTGAGTTGTCACCTGAATGTATCATCATTTGTTTTAGGAAGGAAGCTTACTGAAGTAGCACACACACACACACACACACACACAAAATGACTCGGCAGTAGTACCAGTGTTAACCTGCAAAACTATTCATTTACTTTACTTGGATCCCAGAGAAGTTTTGGGGACAGCAGACCCAGGGAATGGACTGAGAAAAATGTAGTTTACAGGGGTTTTAAAACCATCATGATTGATGGTTAAGATATAAAAAGGAGGGGGTGGGAGGATGGAAAAAGAGGGAACAAAGAATGAACAGCATGGAAATTGGTAAGTTAGAGGGTAGAGGGTGATGAAGGAAAATAGTGTAGACACAGTACAAAAAACAGCACAGAATGTGGATGGCTGGTTAGAGGCAAGAGATGTAGAAGGGAAAATATTGTATATACTGGGAAAGAGGTCGTAAAAGTCTTTCAGATGAGTTACAAGCTAAAACAAAATGAAATAAAGATGCACTAATATGTATATTTAGGTCTGGGATTAGTGGGGAAAGTGGCCAGGACACTAGGGAGGGCCATGGAATGGGCTTTCAGGCAAGCAGATGGGAGGATATGGGATATAAAGGAGGGACAATGGAGGGAAGGTTAGGGTGGAAGTGGCGGTGGAATGAGTAGGAAGATGTGTATGGGGCGAGGTGTGTGTGAAACCAAAAAACATCTAAGAAAATACCGTTAAGAACCCTGTTACTCTGTAAGCTAACTAGAATAGAATTCAAAAATAAAACAAAAATTGGTCTCAAAAAAGAAAAAACAAAATTGAAATTATTTTTGTATCAATGTTTCTTGTAGCTGGGGTGAATGTGGTTTCTCCCATCTCATTTGTAGAAGGGTCTGCAGGAAGAGGAGGGCTGGTAGCCCGTTATTCAAGTCAGAACACTTCTCTTGCTTACGACATGCAACTCCACTTTCTACAGCAGTTCCTCAGTGTGCGAGTCTTTCTTGTCCTTCACAACTTTGTCTCTGGCATGTTGGTGTGCTTGGGATCCTACTTTCCATTCTTGGCTTCTGTGGTTGAGGCTATGGGGCTATGAGGGGTGTGGCAGGCTTGTACACACTTGTGTTTATCTTGGTTCCTGGGTGTTCACTTCTTGCTGGATCTTAGTTTCCCCCCTCCCTATGCAAGTTCAGCATACTTATGTTCCTGTCTTGTTGCTGTCAAGTTCAGCATACTTATGTTCCTGTCTTGTTCCTGTCAAGTTCAGCATACTTATGTTCCTGTCTTGTTGCTCTCCAGGCAGTCGTGAGAGCAGTGGCTTTTCCGGGCTGCTCTTGGAGAACCTGTTTCAGGTTCTTGACACACTTCTCTCCATCTCTCTGCCAATAGGGCATCCTGATCCTGATCATATCTTCACAGTCCACTTAGACATTTACAGATTTCATTCGACTTTAGTATATAGGCATTCTTACTAAAGGTACATGGAACTCTTATCTAGACTCAGACTGTTTACTTCAGTAGAGTGTGATGGATGAATCCAAATTGGCAAACAATGTACATCATAGTGTGATCTTGAAGATATCACTCACATAAAAACCTCTCTGATGAATTATCGTTAATTTTGCATATAAGAACGGTTTTTCTTTTTTTCTGCAATTAACACATTGCCATGTGTGGAGGTCAGAAGATAATCTGTATGGGTTCATTCTCTCCTTCCACCATGTGGGTTACTGGATCAAATTCAGGAAGTCAGACTTGATATCAAGTGACTTTACTCACTGAGCCATCTAGTTAGCCCCAACCATACTCTTCATACCTTGAAGTAACATTATCACATTGTTTTGTAGCTCAAAAATCCAGACAGTGTAGCTTAGCTGGTTCTCTGCTTTAGGTTTCACAAGATATAAACATCAGTAGGGTGTGTTCCTTTCTGTTGGTTGAAAAGAATGCTTCCAAGTTACTCAGGGAGTTTAATTCTACACATTGGGAGGGCTGAGCTCTCACTTGCCAGCTGTTAAGTCAGGTGAGCTTCTAAAGGATAACTACATTCCTTGGCTCCTGGCCTATCTCCTCTGTTTTCAAAACTCATAGATGAAGCACCAAATCCTTCTCATGATTTGGCTATCTCTGATTACTTCCTATCTCATATTTTTTTGCTCAATTTTTCTCTTCTGCCTATCTCTGACTCCAGTTAACCTTCTCTTTTTGCCAGGGAAATAGTTCAATTGGCTCTATTCAAATTGTCTAAGAGAATTTTCCCCTTTAAAAGTTCTATAGCGTCAATTTCTTCTGCAGATTTCCTTGACAGTAATACTTGGATTATTATTTTATTGACTAACTAGAGGTGAGAATCTTATAGGAATACTTTTAGAATCTGTCGGGGTCGGTGCTAGCCCGGACCATTGATTATTTCTCTAGACCAAACTATCTCTCTGAACTGGCGTGGAGGTGCAGGAATAAAGACACAGCTCACATGGCTTTATCAGGAGGGAGATTCTCAGTGGTCCCTCATGAAGTCGTGAGTTCACATCCTGAAGAATTTTTCTCGTTTATTTTCCAAACAGTCTTTATACCAAAACTTAACTTAGGGGAAATACATTAGCATTCTGTCTCCTAGGTAATCAGGTGAATGGCTTTCAGCCACATCCACAACTACTTGTCTGCTGTGTATGCTAGCTGTCACATAGGTTTGAATTAGCATTTCTATCAGGCATCCTCCAAATTACAAAAAAGGGGCAACAACATCCTGACCTTTTGTTAGGCTGCGATGGCCTGTCTGTGACCATCCTCAGGTGGGGCCTATGGCTTTAGAGCCTGGCTGCCACACCATATAAAGATATGGGCCTACAAGAATCCTGCCTATTACAAGGTATGGGATATAATGAAAATGAGAACAAACTTAGAGAATAAGAGGCTTATGAGGGAACAATGTAGACACAATGTTCCAGAAAGAAAGGCTTACATGAAAGGAAATGATATACACAAAGAAAATTGGATGAAATTTCAATTGTATATTTTTTTGGGGGGTGAGGTTCTGGAAAACCTGATTCCAAAAATAAGGCAAAAAATGATAATTGACCATGGAAAAGCAAATATATTCTGTAACTCATTTTATGAGGCTAGCTAGGCTGCCCTTAATACTAAATGCAGAGAAAGCCCTTAATAGAAAAATAATTACAAGTCCACACCTTTGTGAAAGCTCTATACATCTGAAGCAAAATAGCATATCAAATTCAGCAATATCTAAGACTATGACAGATCAACAGGAAAGAAAACCAAAGCCAGAAGTACTTCGCACATACACCATGACTCTTGATTTATAAGCAAGTGTTAAGGTTATGCCTGTCCCCAAGGCCATGTGTCTCAGCCAGACTGCACTGCTGCTGTGAGGCGGTGGGGCCTGTTTGAAGGAAGTCCTAGTGGAGGGACGCTAGCTCTTTTGGGCTATGCAAATGAAGATGATAGCGGGAGTCCAGTACTGTCCTTTCCTCTCTTTTTTACTTGCTTTCTACCACGAGGCAAGGTAAGCAGATTCTTACACCACACATTCTTACTGTGACCTGCCTTCTTGTCACAGGCTCGAGACCAACACCACGGAAGCGCTGCAGAATAGAGCGATCATCACCTACTATTGTTGACCTTCCCCGTGGGGGGTAGAACTACAGTTCTCAACTTTTCTCCCATTTAAAAAAATGGATTCCTAGAGTCAAGGATAGCAAAATCATAAAATTTTAGAAAAAATTGAAAGTCTTAATGTAAAAGGGCAAGAAGTGATCTCTGAAATAGGAAACAGGTATTACTAATAAAGAAAAGATCAATAAATTGACTTCATTAGTAATTTTTTCTGTCAAGTTATTATTAGCACATTGAAGAGATGAGCTATAAAAGTGGGAAAACCACTCATAACACATAATCAACATAAGATTTATTTTCCCTGTATGTAATGCAGTAACACAAAGAAAGATTTATTTTCCCGGTATGTAATGCAGAAACACAAAGAAAAATATCAACAACACACTATATGAATGGGAAAACACTGAATGAGAAAACTTTCATATGGAGGTGATTGGTTTTTCATTACAAAGAAATGCAAGATAGAACATGTCCATTAGATGGATGAAAACTGAAATATCTGGAAACAGCAAGTGAGGGCAGGCTGTGTCATGAGTTGCAGTGCCTCTACTGTACACATAACATTTTCTGGTCTTTTGGGAACATAACGGCTTAACTACACAAAGCAACGGCTTTTATACTATTATTTCCTGGCCATCATTGCTCAGCATGTATCAGATTAGCATGCTTTTAGGCTGCATTATGTTAGAATGCTTGATTTTCAAAAGTACTGCTTGAGTTGTTGGCTTAAACCTCATTAAAACTGTTTAATTTTGTCTTGGAATTAGGACAAAATTTCAAACAATATTGGAAATAGTTCTAAGCATACTTCTGGCACTTTGCATTAAGTATTTAACATAAATATAAAAATAAAAATTCTGATCAACTGATAAATGTTGAAGATATTCTATAGCCTATATAGACACTGTTAACCTGTGGGATCAAGACCCCCCAGGTGTCGAATGACCCTTTCACAGGGGTCACCTAAGACCACTGGAAAACACAGACATTTACATTATGATTCATAACAGTAGCAAAATTACATATGAAGTAGCAACAAAAATAATTTTATGGTTGGGGGTCACCAACTGTTTAAAGGTCACAGCATTAGGAAGGTTGAGAACCACTGTCCTATAGTAAATACTTAGCCAAGATTTAAAAATAAAGTGTATTTATCTCATTTAGTGTGTGTGTGTGTGTGTGTGTGTGTGTGTGTGTGTGTATTTTTAATTTTTGGCTTTTCAAGACAGGGTTTCTCTGTGTAACAGCTCTGGCTGTCCTGGAACCTACTCTGTAGACAAGACTGGCCTCGAACTCAGAGATCTGATAGCCTTTGCCTCCCAAACGCTAGGATTAAAGGCATGCACCACCACTGCCAGGCTTCAATTTTGTCTTTAATGAATGGTAAATTACATGTATGTTAAGCAATTATTTTAAAATGAAATTTCTTTATGGCTTACTCTCACTCAGTGATTTGTATCCCTATTCTACATACCTATATCCTCAAGGTTGCATAGGAGCTCCTCAGGTACAAAGGGATCACAAGTGGAAAAAGTTTAAGAAGCCCAATTCCAGGGTATGTTTAAATGTGTGAACACAATCCCTCACAACAGAAATGCTGGTAATAGCCTAAAGCAAGAAATAGCTTTTATGGAATATAGTAACCAGCAGTGGAAACCAGCAAGCTATAGCTATAGCAACACAGGTTCAGCAAAACCTTCAGTACCTGCTAAAACAATCTTATTTTGATGCCACTTACATTAAACTAAAAACCAGAGATTAAGCTATTAATCTAAAACTAAATTAGATTAAACTAAAAACCAGATATTAAGGCTGAGTTACTAGGCAGCAGAACTAGAAAGAAAAGCAGGAGAATGAGTATGTATATAACCCTAGGCACCCGAGGGCTCCAAGGGAAGGGGAACATTGACAGAGGTAGTGATAGTCAATTTCTTGACTTAGATTTGTTGTGTGAGCATCTGTATTATTAGGTCAAGGGTACGGTGTTTTATGCCATTTTCTGTGTGTGGGCCATGACAAAACATAGCTCTAGTCTTTCTTAGTCTTAATACTTGTTTGTTCTGTTGCTAGTCAGAGGCATCTATAATCCTTCCCAAAGACTTTAAAGCTGCTACAAGACTTAGCAGTACAGAATAGGTCTTTTGGTATACAACTTATTTTGAGACAAAGAGGTTTCAGCTTCTGAAATCCCTTATCTACACAAAAGCAAAAACCTCCTAAAAACCAACATTCCTGTCAGACAGCAGTTCTAGTGAGCTCTTTCAAGAGTGTCGGCATCATGATTGCTTTGCTACTGGACAGCTTCTCTCTCGTCTCCTTTCAGTGCACATCCAGCTTTCCACATCCTCCCTTCTCTGAAGATCTATTTGTTTTTTCACAGGTACCCCCTTAAGATGACAAATTTTAACCATCCTTCTGAGTCATACTTCTTTATGAATTGCCTCTCTTTTTCTATATTCATAAGTAAATTTTTAAAAATTTTACCAATATGCATCCTTCAGTTTAATATTCAGGACTAGACAAAAAATAAAGAGACAGATGCAGTTCAGTTTAAAGGCCAAAGTAGTTTTGAGAACACTGCTGAGAGTAAGACAGTGTTTGATATCTCCCTTCTATCTAGTCCTGACCAGTGAAAAGGTCTGGAGTGAAAGACAAGGTTTTGGAGCACAATACCAAAGAAAATTCTTGGTTAGGGAGGTGAGGTGGGCTTTGATGGAAGAATATAAGAAAGTTCCCTAAGTAGGCTGAGGGCCGCTTCTGTGCACAGGGCAGGAGTCACAGGCTAAGAGCCAGGAAAGTCAGCAGTGTAGCTGCCAGGGCCACTTTCCCCAGAGCGGCCTATTGTACAGGACCTAGGCCGCCTCCAGCAAGGGTGAAGGGTAAAGCCTTATCTACCTGAGTGACACCGTCATCCTTTTATTTTTTCTTGTTCTTCTAAGGTCTAGTGGTTTCAGTTTGTAGGGTCCAAGAATCTGTATTTTCTTAAAATAATGTTAATTTATTTTGAAGGATAGAACTTTTATGGCACAAATATCACCCTGGAGGTAAACATAATACAGTTGTTTATAGTATGTTACAAAATATATAAGTAGATATAACGTTTAGAATTTCTATGAAGCCAAGAATATTTAACAGTCTAGTGCTAAGGCCAGAGGAAGGTATTACGACAAAGGAAAGGATAAAGATTAACATCCTTTATGAATTTAAATTTGTAAATTCCAACCAAATTCTCACTAAATAAAATCAACTATGTACAAAGAAGCTCACAGCTATGGCAGTGAGATTGCTTCTCGCTGTGCAAGTCTGTTTCATTCTTCAAAAATCAACTAAGTAATCCATCACATTAGCAGCAACGAGAGAAATCATGCAATCAGGTAAATACAAATAGGGAAATATGGACAAAACAGGATAGCTATTTGCAACAAGACAGT
Source organism: Ondatra zibethicus (assembly GCA_004026605.1). NCBI lineage: Eukaryota > Metazoa > Chordata > Mammalia > Rodentia > Cricetidae > Ondatra > Ondatra zibethicus. Next base: position 161,620 of record PVIU01000182.1, on the reverse strand, counting down.
TTTCTAAACTTCACAGAGAACAATGTACAGGGATTGGTAATATAACTCATAGACAGATTGCATGCTATCATGTTTGAGCCTTGTATCTTCAACAATGTAAAACATATTAAGAAACAAACAAAAGCAAAAGAATGCAAAAAAGAGAAATGGCTGTAACTTCTTAATTCCATTTTATTTGTCTATTTATTTACTTATTTTAATATATAATGAAAGGAACCTATGTCCTAGTACATGCTAGGCAAATGATCGACCAATGAGCTACATTCCCAGCATCTCAATAACTTTTTTCCTTTCACTGCAAAATAGATTTTACATACACTATATCTTGGTTACCATTTTCCCTCCCTTCACTTCTCCCAGTACCTCCCTACTTCTCGTCCCATCTGGATCCAACCCCCCTTTTGCCTCTCATTAGAAAACAGGTGGATGCCGGAGAGATGGCTAAGTGATTAAGAGTACTAGCTACTTTTCCAGAGGACCAGCGTTCAATTCCCAGCACCCACATGGCAGCTCACAACTGTCTGTACCTCCAGTTCCAGGGGATCTGATACCCTCATACATACAGACAAAACACCAAAGCACATTCAGAATAATGATTTTCTCATTTTCTCTTTTCTCAAAAGAGAAAACAAACAGGCATCTAAGAGGTAATAAAATATAAAAGAAAACCAAGCAATTGGAGTAGGACAAAAACAACAGGAAAAGAGTCCAAGAAAAGGCACAAGAAACAGATATAAATGCAGAGACCCACTTGTTTGAACACTCAGGAATCCCATAAAAACACAAAACTAGAAACCACGATAGATACAAGGACCTGTAGGGTAAAAAGAAAAGTAGTAGAAAAAGAAGAAAAGGCCCAGACAGGACATTAGGAGGCAAGGAACCTTGAAAGATGTCATTGAGTTTGCTTTCTGCTGGGCATGCAGTGTACCCTTAAGAGTAGTTTGTTTCCCGGTGAGAAAAGTCTGTATTTTAATAAGTACTTTGGTGATTCTCATGCAGTTAGTCTCTGACATCACCAGTACCATGGCTTGAACAAACTTAGTAATAAAAAGAATCAACAGTGGCACTTATTAAATTTCAGGCCCCTCAACAGACAAGTATCTCCAACGGGGAGGCTGAGAATTTGGATTTTTAACAAGAGTCCCTGGTGATTCTCAGAGAAACCTGGGACTCTGCTATGGGGATTTCTACCTTGTATTTTCTATTCTAAATGTAAAGACAAACAGCTTAGAGTAAGAACAGCTTCATTGAAAAGAAAGTGGCTACCCTGCAGAAAGGGTAACACATTTTTGTCTAGCCCAGACTTTCTGGTGTTTCAGACCCATAAATCCAATGTTTATACTTCCTTGAAGTTGTAAAAACATTCTAAACTCTTTGTTCACGCCAAAATCACCATTTTTCTCTAACTCTAGTTCTTTTCCAGTGTTCCCCATATCTCAATGATGGCATTAGTAGCAATCTAATGGGACCACCAGAAACCAAGTTATTTTTAATTTCTCTTTTAAGTCTTGATCTCAATCTGTCACCGAGACCTCTCATTTTACTTTGTAATTTGTTCCATCTGCACTACTTATTTCCATTTCTTTGTTCTTATCTCACTTCACTTGAACTATGCCCAACTTCACCCATCACTTGTATACTCTAGTTGGTCCAATGTTGACAGTGCTTGTGGTCCCACACTGTAGCTGGAATGATTTTGTTCTGATTCTGTTTTCTCAAGAAAAGGATTAACTTTTGTTTTTTCAAAAACAAGGCCAGGGAAAGATCTTTCAGTGTGGTGCCCAGTTTCACTGTATCACTGTCTCCCTGTAGTCTATGATCTAGTCACAATGGCCTCCTTTTAGTCTCTTAGGCTTGCAATGCCTGTTTCTAACAAAAGGCCTTTGCATATGACATTCCTTGTGTTTTCCACATTACGTCTCTTATTCTTCAGATCTGAGTGTGGCTTTCTTAAGGTAGCTTTCTCTAACACCTCTGACCAGACTGATAAATTCCCCTCCTGTAAGATTTCATACCACTTAAGGAAATTGATTTTTTGGCTGAATTAGACCACTTATGATTCCATCAGCTGGAATAGTTTGTTTCCTCAGAGTATTCTCTGGATTTCACTTATATATGGGGTATATTTCACATTATATCCATGTTTAGTTCTCTGCTTGCCTTCCCTCATTGACCCTTGACAAACTCTTCCTTTTTACTTTTTTCATTTCTTTTGTGGTATTGAGGACGGAACCCAGGGCCTCGAACACACTAGATAAGTGTACTACCACTGAGCTCAGTGCAGATCTAACCTCTCCATATAGAAGACAAAGTGGCATAGTGCTATCTTTAACAGTGTACATGTCTTTCCTCATTTGAAAAACGATACTTACTTTGAAAGATTTGGGGGAATGATTTGGAGTTTATGTTTTCCTTTTGAACGAGTTAGGTTAAATCTTTTTCTAACATATTTCCTGTAGGACATTTTCTTTCAGGATTAGATTTTAGAGTCTTGTGTATCCAGCTAGCTCTTCTGTCTCATCCTGATTTATTTTGAAACTCCCTTTTTGACAGACCATGATGGCTCAACGAAAAACTAGAGGACAAAGTGTTAGCAACAGTCAGACATGTTCTTTCCCGTTCCTTTGAGAAAAGATCCGAGTCAAGAAGCAACTGCAAAGCAGCACAAGATTAAAATATGTAGAAACTGCAAAAGGCTAGGAAATAAAATTTCCACATCAAAACCGGTGAAATGGGTGTTCATTGTCTTCCACATTTGTTAGGTGACCCACACTGCCCATTCAAGTTTAGCTCTCTCCTCCAATTCTTTTAACAGAGCTGTAATTGGAGGTTTTAGTATTTAAGGGTTATCTTACAAATTAGATACACTATTCCTATGTCATCTTATCCTTCTTTGCCTGCGTCTTCATTGGAAACAGCATATTATTATGTTTTGAAAATCAGAAACATTTTCTTTAGTAAAGTTGAAGAACCCAAAAAATGATGGCACACAGGATAAAGCATAAAAGCCTTTGTTCAAGTTTCCTTTCTTGTTATGGGTTCACATCTCTAGCTTTTTCCCTTCCTCAGTCTAGTGTCATTTATCACTGATACTTGCAGTTGACTAGGAACTTAACATTCTTTAGGCAGTGGAAATACGGCCCGATGGGTCTATGCTGGCCCAGTTACGCAGCACGTTTGGAGCGTGTTCTTTGTGGTTGAGTGTACAGACGGAAAGCTCGGCGTTTGTTGCTACCCACAGGTTTGAAAAGGCCATCCTTTGCGTTTGAAGTTCATCTCACTCTGGTGAGGTAAGCGTCCAGTCATCAAAGGACCCTTTTTGACGTCTACGAGCAACAGAAGCCTCCAGGGGTCCAAGCAGGCAATAAATACATGTCTCCACTGGCTTGGCTGGGATTGGCCTCTTCTGAGCTATGTAGCGTAAACCTTTCTGCTGCCTGCTGGATGACAGCTGCTGGAACCTCAGGTACCCGCTCTTTTTCACACATCCTAGTCTAGAGCGCCAACACCCCTCTTCTTTGTCCTCTCCAGTCTTCTCTCTCGCTCAGAAGGCCTGGGACAATCAGGATGAGTTTCTTTCCCTGGCGAGACCTGGGGGAGGGAGGTTGTTCAAAAGGAAAGGAGGCAAAGAAAGAATAAGAACCAAATCCTAGTTAAGAGTCATCGGAACAGCCATACCCTGCCGTGACCTAAGGAACCGAGAGCCTGCGGGGCCCGCGGAGGAGACGCAGCCGGAACCCTCAGGCCAAACGCGTCGCTCGGAGGCACCAACGGCTGAGCCGGCCGGATCACGTGACGGGGGAGCGGCGCGCGCGCCGGCCGCGGCGCCCATTGGCTGGCGGCGGGAGCGCGGGGTTTGATGGGAAGGCATTGGCCGGGCCCAGTGCTCTGTCAGTAGCTGCTGCTGCTTGCTCCAGGGGCGGGCTGCTCTGTGGCCACCGGGGCTTGCCGGAGCGGACGCCGGGGCTGGGCGGCTCCCGCTTTCCTCAGGTAGGACGGCGAGGGGGAAGGCCGCGTAGACGGCAGCGCTCCGGGCAGCGGGAATCGGTGCCCCGGAATCCCCCCCGCGCCGACCCGGGTGCCTCCGCCCATGCCAAGTGGCCTAGGGCTCGGCAGTGGCTGGGGACACGCGGCGGGGCTGAGCCCTCGTACACGGTGCTCACCTTCTCCCGTGGATCGCCCAGCACAGCTGCCCGAGCGGCTCCGGAGCGCACGAGACCCGCCTGTGCCTCCCCCAGGTCGGGGTTCTCCGGGCTAGGTTCTCAGGGATCCTGGCGCAGTGGCGGTGGTTTGGAACCCGAACCCATGGCCCTACCTGTGTTGAGAAGTGCCCGAAGGCCCCAGCAGGCACCCCCGTAGCTGAAATCGCCACCCCGAGTGCTCTGATCGCCTGCGCGGCCACTTGAGCTGGCAGGATGGGAAAGACTGAAAACTGTCAGTGTCACGCTGCTCAGTCCGCGTGTGGGCGTGGATTGGGAGCGCCTTAGAGGAGCAGCTCCACGGCCATTGTCCTTATTTATTAGAGGGACCGCGGCCGGCGGAGGGGTGGAGGGGAAAGACGAAAATGAGTGGTGTTCGGGGCGGCCGGGGCAAAGCTACTCCGAACGATGTCAGTAGATTTAATCCTTTGACGATGTGTTTTCGGACGGAGAGTTCGGATTGGCGAATTTAAGTTTTGTGTGCGGTTGTCAGCAACACCTGTGACTCACTGAGTTTTCCATGTTCTGCTCTCCCTTTTTGGCTTCCGGTTTGTTGTGCTTAGAATCTGTTTTCTGTCTCAATGACCTCGGTCTCAGCGTTGACAGTTGTCTAGAGGTGTAATGGATTGTGAGTAAATTTAGTTTCAGGCATATGTTGAAGCTGGCAGGCAGGACTAATCCCTAGTCCCCAAAGGTCTCCATAGTGTCTCAGGGTAACAGGGTTGATTTTGAATACATTTTCTTAAACAAGAACGGCTCATTTAAACGTAGAGTTTTAAAAAAGTTCCTTGACATCTATTGTCAGCACAGCAGTGCTGTTAATAAACGTAGTGTCTGTAATGTTGGAAGAATGCACGGAAGGACAGGTGACTATCATAAATATATGATTTCATATAGGGATCTCCCTGTACCTTTTTTTTTCTTTTTGTGGCAGTCATCTCTCGCATCTAAAGTGCTTTTAGAGGTGTGTTTCTTTTCATTTATTTTCGGGCAAACTGCCTGTTTGGATATTTGAAAGCGATTTTGAACAAATTGCATTAAGGTGGCTAGTTTATATTTAAGTTTCGAACTTAAGTTAAACACACAACTCAACTTCCCTTGCTGTATTCTATGAAGGCCTGTGAGTTTATTCTAATGAGAAGTGCCTGAAGAAAAGTCTTCTTTATTTTCATGCTATAGTAACTGAGAAAAATACTTTCAGTAAAGATACAAACTTATTTGTAAACATTTTAAGTTATGAAATAAGTGCTCATTTAAAAATTTAGGCATGTACTTCATTTAAATATTACATGTGGGTGTTTTTGGTAATAGCAATAGTAATGACTACAATTTATTAAACAGTATGTGCTGAACACTGTGTGTTCACTTAATTTATACAAGTCCATGGAATGTAAATATATTTACTGCTTTATAAACCAAGGCTTAGAGAGTTTAAGTAATTTACCCAAGATCATATAGCTAAGTATGTGGCTGAGCCATGTTTTGAATCATTATCCCATTGTTTTAATGTGATTTGAAATGAGTTGAGAATTCAAGGAAAACATTTTTAAGTTCTGTCACTTAAACCTGAGTGTGAATACCAATAGAAAATATCATGTAATTGCTGCTTATTGAAAAACACACTTAGGGAGTTGGAGAGATGTTAGAGGTTGGGAGCACTCTGAGGGCTCACATGGTGGTTCACGGCCATCTGCAGCTCTACCGCTAGGGTATCTAACACCCTATAGTTCTGGGGTATCGAACACCCTAGCTCTGGGGTATCTCACATCCTAGCTCTGGGGTATCTCACATCCTAGCTCTAGAGTATCTAACATCCTAGTAACATCCTCTTCTGACTTCCCTGGGCACAAGGCACACATATGGTGCACATATACATGCAAGCAAAACGCTCAAACAAGTAAAATTAAGTGAATCTTAAAACACACGGAGGTGCACTCAATCCCTATGGTCAAACATGCTAAGTCCCATTGTAATATCAGAGCTGGAAAGAGATGGTACAGGTTGGGGACAGCTGCTGAGGTTCATTTAATGGCAAGTGAGTGATTTATTAAAGAAATGCTGGCGTTACTTGACAAGAGGATTAGAAAATGGCAGGAACTACAGTCAGAGAAACAATTTATTTTTAGTAATTACCATGTTATCAGGGATTGGAGCAGACAGCGTAGGACGTTATTTAAGTCTTTCTGCATTTAAGAGGATTCTAACTATCTCTTTTGCAGATGAGGAATTTGAAAATTAGGGATATTTAAGTGATTTATTTGCGCATTGTTTCCCAGTAAATGATGGGCAATCAGAATTGGAGTTAAAATGTCTGGATGGAAAGGACAAAAGCAGTGGTGAGAGAAAAATGAACTTAATACTGGAGAAAATATTTAATCTTTTTGTGTTTCATATTTGTTAAAAACTGGTATACGTGCATATCATTTATAACAACCAGCTTCTTTAATGATATTATAATTTGATAGAAAAATTTTTGAATCTATAAGAATTGATTCTTTGCTCATGAATATGAAAGCATGGAGTTAATGACTCACTAATATTTCAGAGGGTAAATTTAAAAGCACAACTTCTTCAGGGAGACTAGAGACTAATTTTTTTTTAACACAAAACATTCTGGAGACAAATAATTGATTAGATATTTATTATGAATTATGCGTATAGTTCATATACTCATTCAAAAGTTACAGTAATGACTGTTTTAGGCCCATTGCTCTAAAAGTTCTAACTGGAGTCCTAGAAATTTAACAAGCAGTTTAACTTCTCTCTAATGCAGATTTTAGCATTCAGATTTAATCAGATAAAGGAGCTGGGCTACCTGATACATTGCCATAAACACTGTCTCTTGTGTTTATAACTCATTTTACATCTTAGCAGCTCTGCTTGTCAAGTATTTGAGAAGGCTCAAGGTGCTTTCATATATCTTATCTCACTTTGTTTTTATTTTATTTTTTACGGTGCTGAGAATTGAGCTCAGGACTCCACATGTGCTAGGCAAGTGCTCTACTTATAACCTGTATCCTCAGCTGTCTATCTGTATCTTAAACATAGATACTCCAAAATATATAGATATATTCCAGCCTACGCTATTTAAGTATTCTCCATTTATGATTTTATACTGTTTGGAATAACTGGTTGCATTAAAAAAAATCAAAACTAAAGTGCAATGTTTGCTTTTGCTACTTGTTATCTTTGGAGCTTAACATATTACTTCTGTAGCCTCAGGGTCTTAATTTGTGCAGTGGAGGGACAGTATCTAAATGATAAAATTTTTGCAAACCATCTGTTTTAGGGCTCCTTAGAGATTTAGTGCTAAGTGTGTAGTTGATGTTGCCATTAATTTCCAACAGTAAAAAGCCGTCTATGGCAGGCAGGGCATGATGGTGCAGGTTTGTAAGACCAGTCCTCAGGAGGCTGAGGCAGGAAGGTAGAGCTAGACCTACCAAAAAACCAAACCAAAACAGAAAATTTGGTCTCAAGGTGTGATGGCTACAGACTTGACTTGGAAGGATATAGTTCTTTCAGAAATGGATCTTTGTAGTCCAAGTTGTTCATGAAAAACTGTTAGATAGCACACACTAGTTTCAAAACAGTGGGGTGATGTGTAATTTGAGAATGTCTAAGTATTTCATGTGAATGTCTTTCCTTCTACCTTTCTTGGTGACTAATTTTAGCCTCTTAAGGCGGTTTTAAGATTTGTTTAATATCTTGTCTCAGATGTGACTCTTTTTGTTTATTAGAGCTCCCAAATACCTCACAGTCACAGCTTAGAATTTTTAATATTGAGCTTATATTGCAGGCTTAATATCATTTACAATTTAATTGTAGTTTATGAAATTATGTTTGTTGCTTCAGAACGTCTTAGGACAGATCATATTTGTGTTCTGAAGAGTCACTTTGTAAATGAAAGCACTTGATAATCAGGCATTCCTTACTTTCTAAGAAAAGAAATTCTTAAAATAGGTATGCCTTGAGCTAATACTTATATATAGTGTTGAAGTTCTTCCTGAGTGCTGATAATTACTTATTATGGTTAACATATGGGGGATATATGAAAATAAGTGTGTGCACAAATGTATAATGAAGTAGTTTTACATACTGACAAGCATAGACTTGTAACCTGATAAAAACACGTCAATTTGAAGGTAAAATTTTACTGTTTCGCCTGGCGGTGGTGGCGCATGCCTTTAATCTCAGCACTTGTTAGGCAGAGGCAGGTGGATCTCTGTGAGTTTGAGGCCAGCCTGGTCTATAAGAGCTAGTTCCAGGACAGGCTCCAAAGCCACAAAGAAGTCCTCTCTCAAAAAAAAAAAAAAAATTTTTTTTTTTACTATTTCAACTTAAAAGAGTAGAAATTATATACTTATTTGTTAAATTGACTTATGATACTATCATTTTTAAGTTTTTATGCAATATTTGAGAATCACAGATAAACAAAGGGAATACACAGCTAACTGAAATGAAGGTCATCTAAGTTTGAGGGTTTAGAATTTTAGTAACACATGCTTAACTTGGTATTGAACAGCAGTGTTTTTAGAAATAGGAACCAGAAGTCTGAAGATAAAGGAACTGTAGGGCATGTTTCTTAGGTGCTATTGGACAAGTCACTAACTCTACTGTCATTGAGTTTTCTTATCTCCAAGGTGATTACAGTAAAGACTGTACTGTGACAAACTATTGATATATTTACTTTAATTAACAAAGTAATTAAGGCTCAAACTATTGAAGGATTCATTCTTTTATCACAAGAATAACGTAGAGAAACTACTTTAAAAAATAGAAAGTTTATAGATATGTGTATTCTTCTAAAGTGATTTGTCATTAAAAGTGTCCAGCTCTATTTTTGCCTTTAACTGTGTCCCCACTTTGAAAATGCCACTGGCTGCCTGTTGCAGTTAAGTGGAGGCCAACAGATGCTTTGTGGTATTTTAATGTAGTATTGCAACATAAAATTTTTTAGAGAGAATGTGCTGTGTATTTAACTTAAAATTTTAAACTATTTGCTTTGTTTCTAGTTGTGACTTCTTTTGGACAACCCATGATATTTATTATTGTGCCAACTTTCTACAAATAAAAGATGGGTGGACTATTTTCTCGGTGGAGGGTAAGAAAACCTGTATTGCAAGTTTTCAAGTCTAACATAAAAATGTTACATAAAGTTTTTTGTAAAGGTCTCCTTTTCAGTGAGTTTGATACTATATATTTAATCTCATTTAACTCCATTTAGAGTTACTTCTTCGGACATCATTTTGGTAGTTCTGTTTATTTTATGGGTATCTAATGTCTCTAGTAATTCATTTTTATTTGTGTATTTTATGCAAGTAGTTTTCTTCTTATATTGCCCAAATCCCAAGTTTATTCTAAAAGTAGTTGAATTTGTTTTATGCCATAGTTATGGCTTTTATAGACTATGTAATCTGCTTGCTTATTTATCTATTTATTTAATTAATTATTTTGGAGACAGAGTTTCACTGTGCAGCCTTGAACTCACAGAAATTTGCCTCACCTCTGCTTCCCTAGTGCTGGGGCTTAAGGAATTGTTTTTGTTTGTTTGTTTGTTGGTTTGTTTTTTTTTAGCTTGCCATATAAATTTAATAATGTCACACTAAATATGCTTTTAAGAGTTATAGGTTGAACAAAATTAAAAATGAAGATTTTGTTAGTTAAGCCTTTAGAGAAAGTATCTCAAATTTAAATATATAAATTATATTGTTAAATACTCTTCTAATGTAAGAAGAGATTATATAGTCTAGGACAAATTAATTTTCTTATTTCTTATCATAATAGGGACTAGAGATATATGATTTAGCTTTTGACTTGTTAGATTAATCCATGTTTTAGATTTGTGCTATATTGACTCCCTCTTTTTTAAAAATTCACAAGTAAAATTGCATGTATTTATTATATGCAACATGATATTTTAAAGTACATTATATTATTTAGATCTAGCATTAGCATATGCATTAGCTCATAGTTAACATTCCCTTTGTTAGCATTTTTCAAGAATATGGTATATCAGGACTAGAGAGATGGTTAAGGGGTTAAGAACACCTTTTGCTCTTGCAAAGCCTGAGTTCAGTTCTAGTACCCTAAAAAGGTTATTCACAACTGTCTGAACTCCAGTTTCAGGGAGGAGGCGCCTCTAGCTTCCCATGTCCCCTGTACTCACGTTGAGGACACAGGCATAAATGTGTATGTACATACTTAAAACAGAAATAAACTTTTGAAAAAGTTCAGAAAAAGATATAGTATATCACTGTAAGCTATAGTCCTCATGCTGTGGATCTGTAGAATGTATTCTATATGACGTTTTGTATCCTTTGACCCCCCACTCTTTCAACCCTGTAGCTCTCTACCTCCAATTTCCCTCCTGGTCGCTTTTCATTTTTTACTCATATGGGATCAGCTTTTTTTCCATCCCAGTGATGTGTGAAATAACTTTCTTTAAAAGTCTGACAGACTGAGAATTTTATTATTCCTTTGTTTTTTATTTGGTTGGATTATATGAAGTTGCCAGTATTCTGCTTTGATATACAAAAATGGCAGTTTTGTGCAGTTCAGCCTTACATTAACAACTCTAGTAGGGACTTTAGCACTGACATTTGTTACTGTCTCGATGAATATTTTCTCAATTGTCATTTAAATCATTCTGGCTTATATAAAAATGTATTTGGCAAATAATCTCTGCTATTATAAGCTATTCTTAGATACTCTTTAAAAATCTAATCTTTACAAAGCTGTGTACTTGGGGCTGAAGCGATGGCTCAGAGGTTAAGGTACTGGTTGCTCAATTTCCAGCAGCCATACAATTTGCCACACTCACAACTATTTGTAACTTCAGTTCCAGGAGGTCCAGTGCTTTCTTCTGACCTCTATGGGCACCAGGATGCATGTGATTTACAGACATACATGCAGGCACATACCTATGCACATTCAAAACAAACAGCTGTCCCCAGCTGTGCACTTTAGGGACAGAATGAATGAAGCCCATGGGGTTTGACCTGCAGAGCCTGTGCCTCAGTGCTGCAGTCAGTGTGGTGCTTAGCAGAGCCCAAGGTGAATGAACTTCTAGCATTATTGAATTAAACTATCTTTAACCTGTGAATATTTTGGTATATTAATTCCTTTGGATGAAAATTTATTTCTTTATATGAAAGTCTGTTCTGTTGAGGTTAAGAATGGTAAACGTAGAGCTATCACATTTGAAAGTTTTAGGAAAAGTGTTACTTTAAGAATCCTAGATGTACAGTGGAGGCGGAGTCCTTATAATCTAACCACTTGGGAGGCAGAGGCAAGTGGACCTTTGTGAGTTCAAGACTCGCCTGGTCTACAGAGTTATTTCCAGAAAAGGTAGGCCTGTACAAAGAAACCCCCCCCCAAAAAAAACCAAAAAAAACAAACCCCCAACTATATTTGGTAATTATAATTTGGTATTTATTTGGTATTATATATTTGGTATTATATTTGGTAATTATAATTTTTCTGTTGTAGTTAAAACTATAGGTTGATAACATTGAGAAACATAGTTGTGAATTAAAATGTTCTAATGACTGTAAAGCCAAGTGTTTCTAAGTTTACAGTAACAAGTTCTAATGCCATGCCTTATTTCTGTTTCTAAAACAGGCAAAACCTTCAACAGTCGAAGTTCTAGAAAATATAGATAAGGTATGTTCATTGACTCTAGTATTTTATCTTAATATTTTAGTAATTTTATGTTAGAGAAGAGATATGGGAACTTAAAGATAATATAGAAGAATTCTGAGAACTTTAGTGTTACCTGATCTCAAAAAAAAAAAAAAAATCTGGTCTCTCAGTGACTTAAGAAGCCTGTATCAAGAAATAGAATCCGATAGAATGCAATTAGAGCTAACATGGTGTAAATGAATGTAACAGATAGCATAATAAAGGTTGCTGGCTACTGTGTAGCTTTTATCAGTCAGCAAAAATTCTGTAGCTTTGACATTTTTCTCTTATTTGAAAAGTATTTTTTCCTAGGAATATTGGAAGTAGTGAATAGACTGGAATGATGGCGTTTCAGCCACTGTTTTGATTTTGTTTTTTATTTGTTTTTGGAGACAATCTCTCTAATATTATTATGCCTGTCTGGCCTAGAACTCTCTGTTTAGACCAGGCTGGCCTCAAACTTGGAGAAATCTGCCTGCCTCTACCTCAGTATTAAAGGTGTATACTACCATCCTGGCCCTACATTGTTACAATTTTTATTCTTTTTTTCTTGCCAGATTTCTAAAGACCATGTATGGAGAGCTATTATTATTTTTTTTGACTCAATAGATATTTGCTGGTATCAGCTTCATTTTTCCAATCTTTGCTAATAGCAGATTAAAAATAATATTTAATATTGCAGCTTAAAAATAATTTGTTGAGAAAGGGTTTTTAGTTTCTAGGTTCATTTTTAGTTATCCTTCCCTAATGTTTGCTTTGAAATATGAGAACATTGAATTTCATTGAATCTTAGGACTCTTATATTATCTGTCTGTCATGTTAGTTCTCCCATTTTAATTTTTAAATGCTTTATGACATTTAATAATATGGAATACTTCTCTCTTAACAGGAAATTGAAGCATTGGAAGAATTTAGAGAAAAAAACCAGAGATTGCAAAAATTATGGGTTGGAAGATTAATTATCTATTCTTCAGTTCTTTATCTGTTTACATGCTTAATTGTGTACCTGTGGTATCTTCCTGATGAATTTACAGCAAGACTTGCCATGACACTCCCATTCTTTGCTTTTCCTTTTATGTAAGTAATGTATTCTTTTTGTCGATCCTTTTTTTTTCTGACCAGATAATTTTAATATATTCATTCTCTTTTTATTATAAGATATTGTCTCAGATTGGATAAATTTGGACTGTTTTCATAGTTTGATAACTATTTTTTAAAATTGTATAATTTCTACTCTATAACCCAAAGGGTTGTTCTTAATAAAAACCCGGAGTCAGATATTAGGGGGTGAAAGCTGAGAGATCAGAGTAGCAGTGGAGCAGCCGCTAGAGCCCTTTACCTCTGCCAGTGCTCACTGAAGGGGTGGGCCTCTGGGTCCTCAGACTGCATCTGAGCTCCTGTCTCCTCCCACCTTGTATCCCTCTGCCAGTGCTCACTGAAGGGGCGGGCCTCCGGGTCCTCAGACTGCATCTGAGCCCCTGTCTCCTCCCGCCTTGTATTCCTCTGCCAGTGCTCATACTGAAGGGGCGGACCTCCGGGTCCTCGGGCTGCATCTGAGCCCCTGTCTCCTCCCGCCTCGTCTCCACCTCCCTAATGCTGGGATTAAAGGTGTGAGCCACCACTGCTTCGCTTCTAGTGGCAACTTAGCTCTGCACTCCGATCTTCAGGCAAGCTTTACTTGTTAAAACACAAACAAAATATCACTATACCTTAGGGATAGCACCATTATTGCTAGTATTATTTTATAGTTTTCTGTTAGGTTACCATGGTTCCTGTAGGCCAGTGGTTCTTAACCTGTGGGTATTGTCCCCTTCAGAGGTCAAATAACCCTTTCATAGAGGTTGCATAATAGATATCTTGCATATCAGATGTTTACATTATGACTTTTAACAGAAAAATTACAGTTGAAGTAGCAGTGAAAATCACTTTATGGTTTGGGGGTCACCACAATATGAAGAACGGTATTAAAGGGTCACAGCCTTAGAAAGGCTGAGAATTACTGCTATAGGCATTGGACATGATGTATGGAGTATGGAGATGAGTGGGGAGGTTTGTAATACTGAAATAGTAAGTGTCCAAATGCCTCCAAGTATGTATCTTTCATCCTAATACCTCTCTTTTTAATTATTGCTATCAGCCAATTATTCCTTCTTAACTATTTCATAATCTGGCACTTTATGGGAGGTGTATCTCAACTGAGGATTTTGGGAAACAGTAAGAAGTCTTTTCATTTAATTAGCAAACATTTATGAATAATAATTCTGTAGACATTGGGTTATAATAGTATATGGTGAACAAAATTTAAAAAATCATTGGCTGTAAATTTTAGGCCAGTATTAAGGAATCAGTATGATTAATGTTATGACAGAGAAATACAAAATGCTATGTGAACTTTTAACAGGGGCCCTAACCCAGGCTTTGGGACAAGGTTCTAGAAACAGTCTTGGTTAGGTTTTCCATTGTTCTCAAGTTAAGCAGCTTAAAACAATGTCCATTAGATCAGAGCTCTGAAGTTCAGAAACTCAGGCAGATTAACTGGGTCTTTGCTTAGACCCAGGCTTGAGTGAGTCTCCAGGGGTCAGACAAGTGTATTTGGAGTCTCTGCAGGAGAACTGCAGACTTAGGTTGTTGGTCGACTCTGATTTACCTGGGTAATCCTTGATAGTCTCCCACTTAAAATCAATAACTGTGATTATATCTGCACAGTCCCTTCACAGCACTTGTCTAGATTACTGTGTTAGGAAGGATATCTGTGGAGCTGTGTACTACAGACTCCTGTAAAACTGGTGTTTGGATTCTATACTTGCAGAATGGATATGTGTAATGTGCTGTGGCACATGGCAGCAAGAGGAGCTACAGCCATGGCTGTAGGAGTGTGCAGTTTTGAGCAGAATGAGGTGAATGCTATTGCTACACTGGGCATTTACCTTTTTATTATGTTGGGGACCCAGCCCCGAGCACGGTTTGTCCATGTGCAGCGTAGGCTTTCCTACTTTAGGTGAGCCTCTCAGACATCCAGATGTCTTTCTCCTAAGTCATTCTAAATCCAGCCAAATTGACAAGATTAACCACCACATCATCATAGCCTCTGAGAGTAGATCTAATAAATTATAAGGAAGTAAGAGTGGATCTAGAGTAGGAAACTAGAAGGATATTATAGTTGATAAAGAGAAATGATGAATGATTTGTATTGGGTGGGTGGGAGAAGAGCAGATGGATTGAATGAAATTGATGTGTTGGAGATTTAGGAAGTAGAAATGAGAGGCATTTGGTGATTGACTGATTATGGGGTGAAGAGGAAGAATCATTTCAAGGATAAAATTCAGGTTTCTAGTTTGGGATGTTTGGTTGAGAGTATTATCTTTCATCAATCGTGAACACCATGAGTAGGAGTAGGTTTGGTGAATCACTGTTTTCCAATTGGAGCTGTCGGATGGATGGTTGAGTATGAGTACAAAAGTTAGAGAAAATTCAATAGAAGATATTTAATTGAAGTCAGACTTTTAGCCCCAGCTGCTTGGGTGACTGAGGCAGGACGATCACAAGGTCAAGGCCTGCCTAGACTATAGGGGGAGTTGATTCAGGATGTGCAACCTACTAAGACCCTGTCTCAGAAATTACAAAGGTGTTGGGAAGCTATAGCTTATTAGTAGAACATTTGCTAGCAGATGTGAGACTCTGGATTCAGGTCCTAGTACCACACACACACACACACACACACACACACACACACACACACACACATTTACTAAAGCCATCATCTCTTTATAAATATTAGGCATCTGCAATATGTTAGGTAGTGGTCTAAACCATAGTGATGGGAAAAGTAGTGGTAAGATTCTGCTCTCATGGAACTTGAGTTCATCTGTGATTGATAGATAAAAAGTAGAAGTTAACAACGACATAGTTAATTTGGAGAGATATGTGCAATGAAGGAAGTCAAATGATGTGATTAAAAAAAATAGATTTCTTGAGAAAGGTCCTGGAAGGCCTTCTTTTAGGAAGTGGTGTTTGAGTTGAAGAGCAAGCAGAGAAAAAGCTGAAGTGTGGAGACTACATGCAGCACACAGTGGCACGTGTGCCTACAGAGTTACATGTCTTCCTGTAATTCTTTCTAATGGTACAATTTTAAGTAGTTCTTTTATTCTATGTTTTCTGGTAGTGTTTGGATTTTTTCCATCAGTGTATACTTTACGTTCAAAAAAACAAAGTCTGCTAGTTGAGGGACAATGTTTCTAAACTAGAGAACAGAAATGTGTAGACTGAACATGACTATATACCTTCTGTGAGGGCAGAGAAACGGCGTATTTGGGATGTGTGATGGGGAGGAGAATGCTGTAAGTGTGGAGAGTCAGGCAAGGTCCAGACCATGGGCAGTCAAAGCTGGGAGGAAGCATCTCAACAGGCGGAATGGGAAGTTTCTGTAGTGGAAGAATGGCATGATGGAAATTATATTTAGAGGGTCACTTACATGCTGTCGTAGGATTGGTAAGAGGAGAGGACAAAAACACAGTACCTGGAAAGCTGCTACATAAGTTCTTTTGTTTTACTTTTGAGACGAGGTCTCACTGTGTGGCAGTAGCTGGCCTGGAACTCACTGTGTACACCAGGCTGGCCTCAAACCCATAGAGATTGATTGCTTTTGCCTCCCGAGTGCTGTGATTAAAGGCCTACACCACTATGCTTGATTTCATAAATTTAATCTAAAGATAAACGTGCTGCTCAGTAACACCAGGAGTTAATAACTTAGAAATGTTTTGGAAATTAAAGCTGATACAATATGATAGGAGAAAATGGGATATAGAAAAAGAAATTTAAGGTTTTGGTTTAGCATTTAGTCTGGGACATATTTCTAAATTTGAACTCCCAAATTCATAAAATAATCAACTTTGCATGTGCAGAGGTGAACAAGTTTATTTTTATTCACATCTGAGAACTGAAATTGAACTCATGTGGAACATTGCAGTTAAGTTTCTGCACATTGGCTGTGGGGCCTTGTCATGTCCTCGGCTAGAGCTTTGCCACTGAGCTATGCTACCAGCCTCACTCTTAGCTTATTTGTTTCCCTTCTTTTTAGAAATCTTTTTGGATCTTTTTAAATTTCAAGTAGATGAGCTTATAATGCTGAACTCTTATACCGTTTCCTTTATATTTTTCACAAAAAACAGGGAGAAAATAAGATTAAAAGTATGAGATACTTACTTGATTTAAATATTTTCACAAAACTAGGAAAAATACTCTTACTTGACATTCATAGATACCCGCTAGAGAACTCTGCTAACTCCAACTGCTGCCCCAAATTGTGCTTTGCTGGATCTGTTACTAAGTTGTAAGAATTACTTTTGAGACAAATAATCACTTTATTATAATAATTATAGTAATTATTATTGGTGATCCTGGGGATGGAACCCAGTGCATGAGTTACTTTCCACTGAGCTATATTCTTAGCCTGAATCATTTTTAAAAGTAGAAAAACTTTGTTAAGTGTTTAAGTGTCAACTTGACATAGCCTAGAGTCATCGGAGAAGGGAGTCTCACTGAAGGATTGTCTAGATCAGATTGTAACATGAGGGCCGGCTTGTTGGGGTTTATGTTCCGCCTGATACCCCACAGCTGGCAAGTCCCAAAGAAAAGCACACAGAGAGTCTGCATTAGGTTATAAACTGATTGGCCCATTTGCTCAGGCTTATTAGCTCTTGTAGCTTATATTAACCCATTATCCTTATCTGTGTTAGCCACATGGCTCTGTACCTTTTTCAGCGGGGCAGATCACATCCTGCTTCTTCAGTGGTCTGGTCAGGAGTGCCGAGAGAGCTTCCTGCTTCCCAGAATTCTCCTGCTCTTATTGCCCCACCTCTACTTCCTGTCTGGTTTTCCCACCTATACTTCCTGCCTGGCCAATCAGCGTTTATTTAAAGCATGATTGACAGAATACAGGCAATTCTCCTGCACCATCAGATTGGCCTGAAGACAGCTGCTAAGCATGAGCCTGGGCATAAGCCAGTAAATAGTTTTCCTCCACGGTTTCTACCTTCGAGTTCTTGTTTGAGTTCCTGCCCCAACTTTCCTTAATGATGGATTGTGACATTTTAAGTATAAACCAAATAAAGCATTCCTGTCTTGAGTTGTTTTTTGTTAATGGGTTTTTAGCAGCCACAGAAAGGAAATTAGAACAGTTATATTCATTCATTCATTATTTGTGTGTGTGTTTGTGTGTGTGTATGTGTGTTTGCACATGTGAGTTTAGGTCAAATAACATTCTTATTGGGTGGCAGTTCTCTTCTTCTACCATGTGGGTCCTGGGGATTGAATTCAGGCTATCCTAGTCTGCTTCAAGAGCTTTTGCCTACTGAGTCATCTTGCCTACCCATGAAGCATTTGGTTACTGTGTCCTCTGATTGCTGTGTGTCACTGTAGTTAGTGCTTTCTGGTTTGATAAGTTGCAGAACTGCCTCACTTCGTCTCATTCACATTTGTTACCCCGTTCTCTACTGATGTGGCTTCTGTTTCAGTGAGCTCTTCACTTTGGGAAGCACAGGCCAAGTTATCTAACAAAGAATAGATTGTCTTTCCAGGCAGTGACAGTCAGCATGAAACAATACAGGTGTGGAAGTGGATGTTGAGGTAAATAAAGACTTATCACCTGGGTTATTTTATTTGTAGTGGAACTATTACTTAAGTTTATTTGGCCTTTTTTCCTTAGAGAGCAGTTCTGAGGGCTGGACTAGGATTTACTTCAAGTATTGGAAGCAGAAGTAGCAATAAAATGTATTGCTTTATTCTTCACATTTTATATTGATTAGACCACTTAGAAATTTGTCTGATATGTCTGAAATGTGACCATTGTCTGTTCCCGTATTTGGAGAGGCCTTGACTTAGAGGTCAAGGACAGAGCACTCGATGTCTGGCCACGGCTGCTGCAGAACCGCCCTTGGTGGTGGGAAATCCGTGCTCCATCTTCACATTGTTCAGAAGATGGGTGAACTTTAGGTTCCATTACTGTTTCCTAGAACATAGACTTAAGTGGATATAATTTCTTTTCAATTCTTTTAAATGTAAACATTGCTTTTTTTAGTGCTGAGTATCAAATCCAAGACCTCATACATACTAAACAAATACTGTACTACTGGGGCATATTCCCGGCATAAGATTTAACCCCCTTCGCTTCCCATGCCCAGTGCTAAGACTCAAATCCCCAGGGCTTCACACATACTAGGCAAATATTCTACTCCCTAACCCACTAAATTATACTCAGAATGTAACATTTGTTTCATCGGCATCATTAGGCTTTGCCACAGGGAGGGAAGGTTTGGGTATACTTAGAAATTTTTATTTCTGCAGATATACATTATTTTTGGAATTGATTTATCTGTTTTCTTCAAGAAATAAAGAAATAACATCTTGGTACATAGTCTACGGTGGCCTCCAACTGGTAATCCTCCTGCATGCTGTGAATATAGGTATGTTCTACATGCCTGTCTGAGTTGGCTATACAGACACACAGACAGACATACATGCACATGCATACGTAAGTAGTTTTTTTTTTTAAAAGGGGTTTTAGGGATGTATGTGTTAGGCAATCATTCTATCTGAGCTACATCCTCAAACCCTTTTTAGCTTTTATTTTGAGACAGGGTCTTGCTCAAATGATCAGGCTGACCTTGAAGTTACTCTGTAGCTTGGACAAGGCCTGGAACTTAGATTTTCCTATTTTAGTTGCTTGAGTGGCTGCATTAAAGGCGTGCACAGCCAGGCCTGCTTGGGGTGTGTGTGTATGTGTGTGTGTGTCTCCAATCCAAGGCCTCAATGCATGCTAGGTAAATAGTCTATCTATGACCGAACTGCATCGAACGTAGCACGAATTCTAATTGGTATTAATAATAAAAACCCAGAGTCAGATATTAGGGGGTGAAAGCTGAAGGATCAGAGAAGCAGAGCAGCAGCCACTAGAGAGTTCTTGCCTCTACCAGTGCGCAGATGGAAGGGACAGCCCTGTCTCTACAATTCCTCAGACTGCATCGGACTTCATCTGAGCTCCTGTCTCCTCTCTCTGCCCAGTCATATCCTTCCTGTCTCCACCTCCCGAGTACTGGGATTAAAGGTGTGAGCCATGAGACTGGATCAATCTAGTGTAGCCCAGGGTGGCTTTGAACTAAGAGAGATCTGTCTGCCTCTGCCTCCCGAGTGCTGCTGGGATTAAAGGTGTGTGCCACCACCGTCTGGCCTCTATGGCTAACTAGTGGTTTAGCTCAGCACTCTGATCTTCAGGCAAGCTTTTTTGTTAGATCACAAACAAAATATCACTACAGTCTAACTCTAGTTGGTTCATTTTAAAGTGAACAGCTTTTAGGTGTTTTGTGTGTGTGTGTGTGGTCATTAAGCCCATTGCCCCATGCTTGCTAGACAACTGCTCTTTCACTTAGTCCTACCTCAGCTTCTTAACCTTTTAATGCCATAAGCACTCTTTCAGACATATTCTGTTTCTTTTCCTTCCTTCCCTCTCTCCATCCTTCACTTCCTTTCTTTCTTAATAAAAACTTCTAGACATTTTATTCCCTCTAATTTCAGAAATTACTTTAAAAAGTTGATCTCCCTAGAGGAATAAACCATTGTCTTCCTCCATGGTGGATTTGTTTTTTAATTAAATCAAATCCGTTGTTGTTGTTGTTTTCTCTGGGACTCTGAGGGAAGCAAGGGAACTGAGAAAGGTGGTCATCTTCCTATTTCTTTCTTTCTTTTTTTTAAACCTCACTTCAGTTAGAAGCTGTTAAGAATAGTTTTAACAAAATGGTTACTTTGATCCTACTTACTTTTCTATTGCAGTGACAAAATACTATGACCAAGGTAACGTTTAAAAGAAAGAGTTTAATTTGGGGCTCATGGTCCCAAGGTTAGTCTGTGACCATCATGGCAGGGAGCATGGTGGCAGGCAGTCAGGCAGGGATGGTGTTAGAGCAGCAGCAGAGAGCTCACATGTTGAGAAAGCAGCCATGAGGCAGAGGGGCACACTGGAAATGCCTGAGCATTTTGGAACCTCAGAGCTAACCCCCACTGACATCTCCTCCAAGATCAAATCTAATCCCTTCCAAACAGTTCCACCAACTAGGGACCAAGCATTCAGATATGAGCTATGGGACCATTCTTATTCAAACCATCACACACAGATTTCATCCTTCCTACTGCTGGATAATTCCTAAGTTTAGTTAGAAGACTGGCAAACATGGCAGGCTTTTGAAGTAAATTCAGTCATTTGGCCAGCCTACAGCTTCCTCCCTTCCTCCCTCTCTCCTTCATTCCCTCCCTCCCTTCCTTTTCTCCACACAAACACACCAGTGTGGAGGTCAGAGAACGACCTGAAGGAACTGATTCTCTCCCTCCACCATGTGGGCCCTGAGGATCATACTTAGTCCTTAGGCATGATGGCAAACACCTTTCCCCGTCTCCAGGATCCCCATAACAGAAGTTTAAATTTTTTTTTTGAGATGCTGTTTGTCAGTTTTATTTTTATGAATCTTGTTTTTCTGTTAAGTTTAAGAACCTTTTCCTTAATTATATGGCCCAGAGATTTCCTTCTATGTCTTTTTCTAAGCCTTTTAAAAGAAATATGTTATACTGGTTTGTAATGTACTTTTAATTGACTTTTGTGTAGGGATGAGATGTTGGTTGAAGTCTCCCCAACCCCAGATGCTGCCTAGTGGGTGAATTTTTAGAAAGGAGCCATACCTTTAAAAACTATTTTCATAGATCTTTTAGAAGTGCAATATGTACATATGTAAGGAAACATTATAATGAAACCCATTATTTTATACAACTAATTTGTGGTAGTAAAATTAAAAAGATAAGTAACTTTTTAAGTCTAGTTAAGTCTTTTTGTGGTATTAACATAAGCACTTTCTATTTTATTGGTTCCTGGTATGTCTCTGTTCATAATTTTCAGTCTGAGAAAACAGTTTGAAAGTTAGTTCATGTTAAGGATTAGATTTTATTTTATGATCCAGTATGTCAGTCTCTTTGAATTTCTGGTTTAAAATTATTTAGTGCATTTTGGTGATAAGAAAGAACTTAATTTTAGTTTTTAATATAATGTATTTTTTTAGTTTTATTAAAAAGGCTTTCTATATATTATATATTATATTTACTTTATTTTGAGTCAGTTATTTGTGGGAGATTTGTTTGGGATGAATGGAATGTCTTCAGCTGTGTTCTTGACTAACTATGAAGTGTATATATCTTTTCCCAGCCAGTGAAGTTAGGCAATTGCATTTTCTCACAGGGCTGAATCTCTTTTCTCTTTCCTTGTCATAGAAACAACGCTCATTGTAAACACATTATTTCTGGATAATTTATTTTAATTTCTGCCTTGCCTGTTTTTTTTTCTCTGAAATAGGGTTTCTCTATGTAGCTCTGCCTGGCCTGGAACTCACAGATCTACCGCCTCTGCCTCCTGAGTGCTGGGATTAAAGGCGTGCACCACTTTTGCCCACCTGGGATCCTTTTTTTTTTTTTTCCAAGGCCATGTCTTGTAACCCTAATCTTCTGTGTGGATTTGTTTTCCTTGCCGTAGTCTTAAATCACACCAGAGCTAGTTGTTTTGCTGCTTTCAAAGTAGGTTTTGATTTAAATACAGTGATGACACCTGATATGGTTTTAGGCATTTTTTGTGATTTTTCCATCTACTTCACAGGCTCACTGACTTTCATTGTGAGTAATCCAAGGAAGAAAAGACAGAGAGAGGAACCCAAATCTGAGCTCTAACTTGTCTGTGCTCTCGCTCTGTCACATACATCGGTCACAGACCTGACGTGGCTGTGTCAGGACTGTCTTAAGGTCTAGAGTGTGAGGAGGCAGAGCTGCTGAGAGTCGCTTTTCAGATCAAGTTCCCAGATAGCAAGCAGTGTTGTGTTTTTCTTATAGTCTAAATGTATATCCAGGCATAATGTATTTCTTGTGTTTTCATTTTTATGAGTGTTTATTTCTTGTATAGGGTGCTAGTGTTTTATGTATGTCTGTAAAATAAGTGAAATAGGGTGTTTCTCTTTTTGAGACTAACTTAATTCAATTAATATGGTTATCTACAGCCTCATTCATTTTCCTGAAAAACTGAGCATATTTTTCTATCATATATGTATGCCATACTTTCTTTATTAATTTCTCTACTGATGATCACTTTGGTATTAAGTCTACAATTTAGTTGTTGTGAATAGTGTTAAAATAAACACTGATAGACAAGTATCTCTGATGTGTTGACCTGGAGACCTTCTAGTAAATACCTTGGATTGATAGGCCTGCGTCTTAGAGTTGATCTATTTGTTATTTTTTTCAGGAACTTCCATGATAATTACAGGCTGGATTAGCTCACATTCCCACCAATAGTGTATATAAGGGTTCCCCTCTTGTCTGTTTGCTTGCCAGAGCATTTGATGTTGTTTTCTTAATGACTATCAGTCTGACTTAATGAGACATGGAATTACAGGGTAGTTTTATTTGCATTTCTTTGATAGCTAGTGAGGTTGAACTTTTTTAATATGCTTATTGACCATTTTATTCTTCATCTTTTTAGAATTCCTTACTCATTTCATTCCAGCCCATTGTCTTAGGGTTACTGTTGCTGGGAGGAGACACCATGACCATAGCAACTCTTCTTATAAAGAAAACTTTTCACTGGGGCGGCTCCCGTAGTGACACACTTCATTCAGCAAGGCCCCGTCTCCTAGCAGTGCCACTTCCTTTGGGAGTCATTTTCTTTCAAACCAGCACACCCAATTTCTTGCATTTGGTGGTTTGACTTCTTATTTTGAATTTTGAGTTCTTTGTATATTCTTCATGCCGGTCTTCTGTTGGATGCATAGTCAAGATTTTTCTTCCATTTTTGTGGGTCGTCTTTACTTGATTGTTTTTCTTTACTGTACAGAAACTTTGGTTTCCTGAGATCACATTAGTCAATTGTTAGCATTATTTCTTGTGATACTGGGATCCTACTCAGAAAGTGTTTGCCTTTGTCTATATATTGAAGGGTTTGCCCTTTTGCTCTTTTTTCTTTTTTTTCATGATATTTATTGAGCTCTACATTTTTCTCTGCTCCCCTCCCTGCCTCTCCCCTCCCCCCTTCAATCCTCCTCCGAGGTCCCTATGCTCCCAATTTACTCAGGAGGTCTTGTCTTTTTCTACTTTCTACTTCCCATGTAGATTAGGTCTATGTAAGTCTCTCTTAGTGACGGCATTGTTGTCTAAGTTCTCTGGGATTGTGGTTTGTAGGCTGGTTTTCTTTGCTTTATGTTTAAAAACCACCAATGAGTGAGTGCATGTGATAATTGTCTGTGTCTGGGTTACCTCACTCAAAATAATGTTTTCTAGTTCCATCCATTTTCCTGCAAAATTCAAGCTGTCATTATTTTTTTCTGTGGTGTAGTACTCCATTGTGTAAATGTACCACATTTTTCTTATCCATTCTTCGATCAAAGGGCATTTAGGTTGTTTCCAGGTTCTGGCTGTGATAAACAAAGCTGCTATGAACATAGTTGAGCACATGTCCTTGTGGCACGATTGGGCATCCTTTGGATATATACTGAAAAGTGGTATTATTGGGTCTTGAGGAAGGGTGTTTCCTAATTTTCTGGGAAATCGCCACACTGACATCCAAAGGGGTCTTTTTTTCTTTTTTTTTTCTTAATAGTTTCAGAGTTTTAGGTCTTATAAAGGTTGCTGAACCATTTGGAATTTATTTTTAAAAAGACTATTTTTAGTGTGTGTGTGTGTGTGTGTGTGTGTGTGTGTGTGCACGTGCCCAAGGAGGCCAGAAGAGATTTTGAATTCCTTGGAGGTGTTTCTGAAGTGGTTGATGTGGGTGCTGGGATCGGAACTCCTATCCTCATGATGGAGCAACAGGCGCTGTTAGCTGCCGAGCCATCTATCCAGTTCCTGGTGTTAATTTGATTTTTTCACAGGGTGAGAAATAATAATCTTGTTTCCATTCTTCTACTTGAGGATGTCCAGTTTTCCCAGTGTCGTTTGCTGGAAAGGCTATCTTTTCTCCAATGTATATTTTTGTCATCTTTGTCAGTTGGTCTGGTGGCTGTCACTGTGTGGGTTTATATCTGGGTGCTCTAGTCTATTCCATTGATTTATGTGTGTGCGCTTGTGTCTATGTGTGTGTGACTGTACCATGGTATTGTTGTTTTTATCTAAATCTCAATTGTTAGATTTTTACCAATAAAAACCCAGATGCTGGGATGAAAGCATGCCAGCTCAGACAGGCAGAGCAGCACCCGGCTGACCTCCTCCTCTGCTGATGTTCCAGAAAAAGACCTTTCTTCTGTGCCTTCTCAAACACGACTCTTCACACTGAGTGTCCCTCCCTTCTTTCTGTATGTCTGTCTGTCCTCCTCCCTCTTACTCAGTGTTTTTTTTTCTGTCAACTGGTTACTTGCTCTACCTCTTGACCTATGTTTTACTTTATTTAATCCTGTTTACAATATTAAAGCAGAAAGCTTTTGAGTTAAAGGTGTGTGCCAGAACTGAGCCACACCACAGCTAGAAACAGCTTTTTTTTCCCAGTAGATAATGCAATCTCAGGGTTCACAGTGTGATTAAATATCCTGCAACATGGTGATTTTATTACTATAGCTCTGTAGTATAACTTGTAATTAGGTATGACGATATCTCTATTGCATGTGCTGTGAGCATGCGCGTGCACACACATATCTGTGAGTAATAATGTTGGAAATTTGATGGGGTTACATTGAATTGATGGGGTAGATTTCTTTTGGTAGTCATTTTCACAATCTTAATTCTTCCAATCCATGAGCATGTATCTGGGGGATGTCTTCCCAACTTCTGGTGTCTTCTTCCATTTCTTCAGTTTTACAATTTTCATTGTAGAGTATCTTGCACTTCTTTGGCTAAGTTTATTCCAAAGAATTTTATTCTTTTCTTGAGGCAATTGTGAATGGGATTCTTTCCCTGATTTCTTTGTCAGCCCAGTTACTGTTTGTATCCAGGGAGGCTACTGGTTATTAAATGTTATTTTTATATCCTGCTTCTTGGATGTAGGGGTTTGCCAGTTTTTTTTTTTGTTTGTTTTTTTTTGTGGAGTCTTTAGGATCTCTGTGTGTAGAATTCTATCACCTGCAAATAAGGATACTTTGGTCTTTTCCTTCCCTATTTGCACCCTTTTATTTCCTTATCTCGTCTTAGTGCTGTAGCTGACTGTAAGCAGCACTCTATAGTGTCAGAGCAGAGACAGTAGACACCCTTTCTTGCTCTTGATTTTAGGTAGTGCTTTGGATTTTCCCCATTTAGTATAGTGTTGGCTATTGGTTTGTTTTTTACAGCTTTATTATCCCTTCTAGTCCTACTTTCCTCAGAGGCCCCCACCCCTTTCCATGAAGGAATGTCAGATTTTGTCAAAAGCTTTTCCTGCATTTGTTGAAATGATCATGTGATTTCTGTCTTGTAGTCGATTGATGTAATGCATTATATTTATTCATTGTGTGTCTTGTACCATCCCTACCTTTCTGGAATAAAAACAGCTTGATGTGGTAGATGATCTTTTTAATGCTTTTTTGGATTGTAAATATTTTGTTGAGGATTTTTATATTTCTGTATTCACTAGGGAACTAGCCTATAATTTTCTCCTTTTGTTGTTTTATCTTTTTTTCAGGTTTTGGTATCAAGATAATACAGGCTTCATAAAAAGTTTGGTAGTGTTATCCATTTTTCTATTTTATGGAGTAGTTTAAGCATCAGTGTTGGTTCTTAAAACAGGAGATTTCACAGTAAATCCATCTGGGCCTGTCTCATTTGAGAGATCCATTTATTTATTGTTATTTATTTAATTTCATTGCTTTTTATAATTCATTTAATTTTTAATCTTTTCATTTGTGTGTGTGTGTTTGTGGGGGTGTTCACACGTGTCATGGCACACGTATGGAGGACAGTATTGTGGGCTGATTCTGTACGCTCATGTTGTCAGGTGTTCACAGCACTTCACCCACAGAGCCATCCGGCTGGCCTACTGTTTTCTGTATTTATATTGACTTGAAGAGATGACCTTGACAAGGTTGTGATAGGATTAGTTTTGAGTTTCTCTTAATTCTTTTAATATTTTTGGATATAATAGTAGTTTAAAGCCTAGAGTTATTACCTCAAAACCTTTTTTTTTTTCTTTTTTTTGAGACAAGATTTCTCTGTATGGCCTTGGTTGTCCTGGAACTCTCTGTAGACCAGTCTGGCTTCCAGCTCACAGAGACCCACCTGCCTCTGTCTCCCGGGTGCTGGGATTAAAGGCATGTGCCACCACTGCTTAGCTACTATGAAATCTTAAAAGGAGTTATTTAGCTAAATTTTTTTAATCAAGTATTTATTTGAAAGTAAGCCTCCCCTCCATTTCCTTTTCCAGATAGCCTATTCTATTACATAAAGAAGAACTCTCCAATGGATTATGTAATAATGCTCATGTTTGGAAAAGCAAAACATTCTTGCCTGTTCCGACAAGGGAACATGTAAGAAAAGTCTTTGGGATTGATCCTCATTTAGAGAAAGCATCCTGAGGTTGGAGAGATGACTCAGTGGTTAAGAGTTGTGCTGTTCTTGCAGAGACATGAGTTCAGTTCCTAGCATCTGTGTTAGTAGGTTTACAACTGTAACTTCAGCTCCAGGTATCTTGCACCTTCTTCTGGCCTCTATGAACATTACCACACATATGCACATAAAAATGCACAGACACATGCACATAAGTAAAAATAAAATAAATATTAATAAAAGAAAGCATTCTGTAATTGTTCTTAATGTCTGGGGGATTCATAGACCGCTTAGAAGTTGACAAAAGCAATGGTTTCTCTAGAGAAGTAAACTCATACAAACAAAGGCAGTTTTATAATTCCAAGGGAACCCTTACGGAGTTTAGGTAAAGAACTCCTCTGTTGAAAGCTCAGGCAATCTACTGGATTCCTTGACAAAATATACTACTTTTTGATTTTTAATATGTAGAGAGAAATACCTAACCCTAATTAAAGTCTATGGATTCTGAGTCACCTCTTGTAATGATGATTTTGTTTTGAATTTTGCTTCCTCTCTAGCATCTGGGCCATAAGAACTGTGCTTATCTTCTTCTTTTCCAAGAGAACAGAGAGAAATAGTAAGTTTAAGTTCCAAATATTTTTTTATAAATATATATTAAATAAGCAAACTCATTGTGTGATATTTCATAAGCTAGTTATGAAATAGTTTATGAGATCATAGTATGTGTGAGATTATAGTGTGTAAGTATCAGAATTCTTTGCTATACAATAAAATGAAGTTTATGGTTGTAAGAAATTTACATTTTTCATATATATCAGTTCTTATTTAGAATTTTTTTTACACAAAACATGTTTTTAAATAAAGGCAAATTGTATTTGTTAAATTAATCTTTGTGGGAAACATTGGTACAAAGTAAAATATAGCACACATATTCTTGTTCTTTTTATTTATTTTATTATTTTATGTGTAGGGGTATTTTACCTGCATGTTTGCCTATACTATGTGTGTGCCACCTGGTACCTGTGGAGTCAAGGAGAGGCCATTGGATCTCCTGGTTAAAGATGGTTATAAGTGTCTATGTGTGCTAGGAATTGAACCTAGGTCCTTTGGAAGAGTAACCAGTGCTTTTAACTATAGAGCTATTTCTTTAGCCTTCTGACTTTTCTTTTAACTGTATTACTCTTATTAACCTCATAGCCCTTTAGCTTTGTTTTAATTGAAATATAAAAATAAAAGAATCAGCTTCTGTGTGTGTTTTATATATTTGCAAGTTGTAAAGATTTTAAATCTTAAGAAATATCTTAATCAGTTATACATTTATGTTGGGATCATTTGGAGACCTGACTCCACCTACTCTCTCCCAGCATTCAGTTTAGTTTCCCCACTTAGTTCTGTTCTGCACTGCCGCAGGCCAAAGCAGCTTCTTTATTCATTAATCAATAAAAGCAACACACATACAGAAGGACTTTCCACACCAATGAGGTGACTGCAATTGTAGTTAAAAGGAAGTGGAATCTTGATGAGCTGCCCGAATTTGAGAAGAATTTTTATCGGGAACCGCCACTGCCTTCTTGCCCCGCTGCTGCCTTCTTGGCAGCCCAGGGGGCCTGTGTGGCTCCAGCTTGTCTTAGCTCTAGCATTTGTTGCCGCATTTGCTGATACTCCTGGCACCACCATGGCATCTCCCAGGCTGGGCACCGACTGGGCCAGGGCAACTTGCCTTCCACGATAGCAGCCTAGTAAAGCGTGGCTCCAGCTGCCTTCTAGCCCCAGCTGCATTCGTTCTGGGTCCAAACTGGTGCATGGAGTGGAGCAGAACTGCAACCGAAGTCCAAGCGAAGGACGTCAGGATTAACACATACCCTAATCCACCCCCACCTTGCGAGGGCAACCCTCTCAGCGTTCCCTAGTTCCCGATCTCGGTGGGACTTCCAATTGCAGCGCACAATGCCTGTCTGTGCTCTATGCGCTATCATACAGTTCGCGAGCTTTGGGCAAGGGGCTGGAGGTTGAAACACACAAAGACACACACACAGACAGAGAGACAGAGAAACGGACCTCTAGTCACTGGTAAGAAGCCCTTTATTCAATAGCACCATGGAGGCTTATATACCCAACAGTCAGGTGGGCCAACAGGTGAAAACCTTATCCTCTGATCCTCAAGGCAAGGCAGCACATGCTCGTGAAGCAGAGCTGGTAAACAATTTTGACACAGCTTTCAGTAACTCAAATCAGAAGGAAAGTAAAGATCTCGAACAGGGAAGAGCAGCTGAAGGCCAGGACTCCAAATGGTCCCAACACATTTATTTATTGAAATTTTTTTCATACAGTATATTCTGAACATTGTTTTCCTTTCCCTAACTCCTCCCAGATTCTCCCCACTTCTATACCTAACTAACTCCACACCCTTTTTCTCTCTCTTTTGCAAACAAATAAGCAATTAAAGAAAAAGCCAGAATAAAAAAAGCAAAAACGAAATAAATCACAAGAAACATACATATACACACTCAGATATATGCAGAAACAAACCCATAAAAACACAAAATCAAACATCATAATATATAAGACCAGTAAAACCAAAGTAATATGTCCAAAAAGCAAATATGAGACAAAAGGCCTATAAAAATACCTTTGAGTTCATTTTGTGTTGGTCATGTATTACTGGGCATGGGGCCTACCCTAAAGTGTGGTTAACATGCCCAATAAGACTCCACTGGAGAAAACTAGTTTTTCCTTTGCAAGAGGATGCCATTTGGAGAAAGCTTTTTGGTTAGGGATGGGAAATCGTATCCATTTCTACCTTTCAGCACTGGAACCATGTTGACGTGACTCTGTGTAAGCCCTGTATATGCTGCCTCAAGTCTCTGTGAGTTCATATATGCACCCGTTGCCTTAGTGTCACCCACCCCTCTGGCTCTACAGTCTCTTCATTGCCTCTTTCATAGCTCTCTGAGCCCTGGGGCAAGGAGTTTGAAGAATCCCATTTAGGACTGAAATGTTCCAAAGTCCCTCACTCTCTAAACATTGTCTAGTTGTGAGTCTCTGTGTTAGCTCCCATGTACTACAAAAAAAAAAAAAGGTTCTCTGGTGATGTTTGAGTGAGGTACTGATCTATGGGTATGACAGAATGCCATTATGGGTTATTTTATTGCTATGTTCCTTTAGCACAGTGGTTCTCAACTTTCCTAATGCTGCGACCCCTTAATACCATTCCTCATGTGGTGAACGCTAGCCATAAAATTATTTCCATTGCCACTTTATAACTGTAATTTTGCTTCTGTTATGAATCATAATGTAAATATCTGATATGCAGGACATCTGATATGTGATCCCTGTGAAAGGGTCATTTGACCTGTACAGTGAAAACCACTGTGTAAACAGAATAGTAGTATTTGGTTTTCTCCTAGGTCTTAGGATTTTGGCCACCTGAGCTGTGTCTGGCATGAGTTCCACCTTGTGGACTGGGCCTTGAATCTAAACAGAGAGCAGCTGGTTACTCCCACAGCTTTTGTGCCATTGTTGCACTGGAGTGTCGTGCAGATAAGTCACAGCGTGGATCGCAGGGCTTGTAGCTGGGTTGTTGGTGTTGGTCTCTTCCCTCTGCAGTATCAAGAGTGTCTTTCAGTACATGAGCCCTAGTCTTCACTGACAGCACAGGCCCTAGCTAATCACCAGCTTGAACTCTCTGTGTTCAATGAGAAATATACATTCTTCTAAAATAAACTTTCCATATGGTTTGCTTCTTTTTCTTTTCTTGTTTTTTTTTCCCCCACTGTACAAAGTTTAGTATACTAAACTAATGTATATCTGTGATTCTACTGAAGCAGTTATCAACTCATGGTCTTTCTTAATTTTGTTTTTGCCTTCATCTTCACTATTTACATTATTTTGAAGTATATCTTAAAATAGAGTAATAATATAATGCATTAATCATACTTAGAAATATTAATAAAATATTAATATAAAATATAAAAAAATAAATTTCTGGTAGTTTAAGAAGTTCTATTTGCTTTAAGAATATTTTGTTTGATTCAGTATAGAAATAAGGTTGTATAAATAGATGGCCTTTAAAATATCCTCCTTACTAAATATGACCTCACGTGTCCTAGTCCAAATAACCATTTATCTTCAGACACCTTTGATTTTTTTTTCTTCTTTTTTTCATGCTTTTCCTTATCCTACTTTTTTGGCAACCCTATCCTCTTTGAATATAATTACATGCTTAATCTTTGACAAACACTATCTAAATACACTTAATATTTTCACTTAAAATTTTTATTTATTATATATGAGTGTGTGTGCGTGCCTGCATGTATTTATATGCACCATGTATGTAGTACAGATGTCTGCGGAGGCTAGAAGAGGGCATTTGATCATTGGAACTGGACTTTCAGGTAGTTGTGAGTTGCCCGATATGGGTGTTTGGAACTAAACTCTAGTTTTGTGCAAGACAGCAAATGTTCTGCACTGCTAAGCCATCTCTAGAATCCTTGGATACACTAATCTTAAGTCTGATTACCAAATCAAATTTATATTGATAACTGCTCTATAGTCCTAATATTGTTCCCTGGTGAATTTATTTTTCTAGATTATTTATTTGTTGTGTTTGTATGTAGGCATATGGTGGGCGTATAGGTGCCACACTGTACGTGTGCAGGCCAGAGAACAACTTGCGGGAGTTACTTATTTTTACTAATTATTTCTACAGAAAAACTAGAAACTTAATACATTTGTAAAGGGATTCCTTTTTTGTTATAGTTTTATTTAATACGTATGTGTGTTTTGTCTGCATGTGTGTATGTGCACCACGAATGCCTAGTGCCTGTGAAGGTCAGAAGGAGGGTTTCAGATCCCCTGAACTGGAATTAAGGGTGGTAGTGAACCATCATATGGGGGCTGGTAAGTGAACCTGGGTCCTGTGCAAGAGCAACAAGTGCCCTTAATCTCTGAGCCGTCTCTCCAACCCCTCTTTTATTTTTCCAAAATTATTTAGTTTTATTTAAAAATTATTATTTTGGGACAGAGTTTCAGTGTGTAGCTCTGGCACCTAGAAATCCTTATGTAGATCAGGCTGGCCTTGAACTCACAGAAATCTTTCTGCCTCTGCCTCTCCCTGGTATTAAGCGTGTGCAGCACCATGCATGACTTAAGGAATATCTTTTGAAATGATTCTTCATGTTCCTCTTTGCAAACTTAAATAAGCATGCAAATTTTAGAAATCTTTAATTTTTGGAATGCTACTGATATACTTTTAAGCCTCTTCTCAGATATAATAACATTTTCAAAGGTTTATTATTAAAATAAGTAGCATGCTTATAAATAGAATATTTTTATTAGTATAGAAAAGAAGATTCAGTATCTGTAAATTAATTGTGGTGAAATATTAAAAACAAGTAAAAGTATTGTTTTTGAAAACATTAAGAATTGTGTCTAGGGGCTGGAGAGGTGGCTCAGTGGTTAAGAACACTGACTGCTCTTCCAGAGGACCCTGTTTCAATTTCCAGCACCACATGCACCTGACAACTTTCTGTAACTCCAGTTCTAGGGAATCTGACACTCTCACACAGACATCCATGCAGGCAAAACACCAATGCACATAAAATAAAAATAAATTGTTTAAAAAATTTTGTCTATATAAAGTTTATTAATATTTTTCCTGAATCTTGAAATGTATAATATAGCTAGAATGTGAAATGTATGGGTAAACATTAAGATAATTTTTTATCTCTGCATATGTGATAAATTTAGAGGAATCCTGGACATTTTCTTGTGTTTACTTCATGTATATTATTTATGATGATTGAGTCTCATAGCTAAGCATCTTAATATTTGATTTACCTTTGATTTAAATCTTGTTTTCTAGACGAAGCTTTGGATGATTTAAAATCCCAGAAGAAAAAGATAGTAAGTTAAATTTTATCTAAAGTTAATTTATATATAAGTTAAGAACTGAATAATTAGTGTTTATATATTATACCTTAGTGACTCTTCAAGGAACACTTTTGACAGTATTTTGATGTTGAAATTATGATTTTTTTTGTAGTTAATGATAATACACAGGAAAAAGGTTAGATGTGGTGTTTTTAGGTTCTGAGAACTATGCTAACTGGAAACTGAGAAGTAAGCAAGTAATTCATATTGAAGAACTAAATGAGGCAGAGGGTATAAAGGTGAGTACCCAGAGTGTTTTTTAGAGCCCCAGTGGAGGAAATGTATACTTGTGTTTCTTTAAGAAATGTATTCTTAGGTTTCTTTAGTACAGAGTACAGAAAGAGAGAGAGAGAGAAAGAGGGAGGAGAGAGAGAGAGAGAGGAAGAAGGGAATAATAGTTATAAGAGACACTCAACATGAAAAGACTGAAATGAGAGAATATGATATTTTTTCTAGTATCTTTTGCTTTACTCCTGCATTGGTGAGCACATGGATACCTGTTGTGAGGCTAGTTTGTGAATGTTTTGTGTGTTTTGGGAAGAGGACTAGAGTAAGAAAAAGGGCTGAGGTGCTCAGAGGTCAGCACATGAAAGTCTGTATAAGTGAGTTGATCTTGGGGTTTGCCTTTGTGGTTTTACACGTTTTCTTAGTATTAAAGTGGAAATGATGGTGATTGCTGATAGTATGATGTTATATAGAAACTCATAAGATGGATTTACTCAAGTATTCAAGTATACATAATCTCTTTAGTGTACTTGTGTCTAGAGTATAATAAGTTCATTTGTTTTCTGTTGCTGTGATAAAGAACTGAGGTGTTCATCTTAAACTGATGACAATTCATTTTGGCTCCTGACTTTTAAAGGTTTTAGTCCTTGATCACTTGCTTGCCTGTGGTAACACAGTACCTCATGATGGGTGCATGTTGTATGAAAAGAATTTTAAGTAACAATTACAAAACGTAATGGGGAGTGGGTTTGTGTCTATTAGTACTTTAGAATTATCTTATTAAGGAAAATAAATGAAACAGACACACAAGTGAATATTAAGGCTGACTGATCTACTAGGAATTGCAGTTGTTGAAATAGCATTGACTTGAGTTCTCTGTTAAAGATGACAGTTTTGTCTAATCTTTTAAAAAATTTAAAACATTTTTATCTTTTAAAAACTTTCACTGCATATATTCATTATATTTATTATGTTACATAAGGACATATTCACACAAGTATGTATTGTATTGAGCAAGTTCCCTTCTCGCATCTCCCTGGTCTCCCCACTTCCGTTAGTCCCTTTTTTCCTGTAGACAGCTTCACTTTTCTTATGTCATATATTTATACATGTTTTTGTATGTGTATAAAACCTAAGAATCACATACAGGAGAAAACATATAATACCTTCTTTTCTGAGACTGGCTTAATTTTCTTAATACGCCAGTCTTTGTAAATGTAGCAGTAGGCTGCGCCTGTAGCTATGCTGATGGAATCAGTAGCTTCTTGCCACTCTGACGATTTGCGTTTTTACTATTCATAGTGGAATAAAACTGTAAATTTAACCTGTAGGTCACAATGCAACATTTTAAGTGCTCACTTACCATATTCATCTTAGTGACTTCTATTGTGCTAGTGTAGAGCATTTCTGTTTCACAATAGGTCTAAAAGGCATTAGCATCAGAGATTAAATTCTTTAATATTCCATGATGACATTGATTTGGGGATGTATTCTGTGATACCCTTTCTTTACCTCCATTCTTAATTTTTCTCTAGTCCAAAATGAATTTTACATCATAAAATTAAAGTAACTTTATTTATTATATATTATTTATCATTATTAATTTATTATAATTGTGGAATAATTAGTACAATATTTTAGTTTTACTAAATTGAGATTCATTAGTCATCTCAGAACTTAGCTTCTTAAATATTGAACATTTATTGGGGAATCTATTAACTTCTATTGTGGTGGGTTATTTCTTTTAAAGCTATGCTTTAGCTAAGTAAATGTCATCTGAGTCGCTTTCTAAAATAAGTGTCCCTGGGATGAACACGACCTATAATGAATATAAGTGGTTATTGGTCACTGGGAAGGAGAAGGTCCTGTTCCAATTTTTCCAAAAGCATTTTATATTGCACCTTAGTTTTTTTGTCATGCTGACTATCTTAGACTAGATCTTAACTCTAAATATTGCTGAAGTGATATTTTATTAGTTTTTATTTTTAAAATCGAACCCCTGTATTAGGCTTTAAAGTGACTTGAGAGCATTGTAAGTAAAGTGCTAGAACAAGAAGTATTTTAATTACAGTCCCTAGTGTGAGCATAAAACCCAGTACAAATTTTACTTAAATCCTGTTGGGTTTTTTTTTTTTTTTTATTCTAAAGTCGTTTGAATCCAAGTTAAAAAAAAAAAGAGGGGGGTGGGGAGGATGTTAGCCTTTTGAGTCACTTGAGCAAAGCCATGGCTGTTCTCCCAGTTAGTTAGTGAGTTTTCACTGCACTTGCAGCAAGCTAATTGCTTCTGCTAATAAATAATCTAAAATCGATGCTGACAGCAGTTAATTGGCACAGAGATTTTATTTTGTAAAGCTCTTGGCTAACGACCTTCTTAAATTAATAGCATTAAGTGCTATGAGGAAATAAATCTGAGGAATTGCCTGTCATTTGCTTGTCATGTCTAATAACTTCCAATAATGATGGCTGATAGATTTCTGCACATTCCATTATTGAAGTCGGTGCACGTAATTATTCTCCTCATTATATGTAAACAATTAGCCATATTTGGTATTTCCTTGCAGTAAAGCTACTAAAATACAAGCAATGTGTTAGAGGTTAGAAACTATTTTAAAAGCTTGGGTTTTAATTATTTGATCGTAGAAAATCTTTCTATTTAGATACATTTGCTGAATGTAAGTACAATCAGAGGGGCGATTTTATTTTTCTTGATTTCAAGACTTTAATATCTTTTGAATACGATTTATAAAAACAAATAATGTTTCAAAATATAACAATTTATGGGAATTTTTGTTTGTAGCTTGAAGAAGTCATGGAAAAAGAAACTTATAAGACAGCTAAGTTAATTCTTGAAAGGTTTGATCCAGAATCAAAGAAAGCAAAGGTAAAACTGTGACTCTGCTGTTTTCTCATTACAACTTCTCCATTGTGTTCAGGACTGCATAATCTAAACATTATTGTAATTGACAGGAGCTTGAGCCGCCATCTGCTGGAGCAGCTGTAACTCCAAAGCCAGGACAAGGTAAATAACTTTGTAGAAACTGCTGCTGCTGTTGGAAAGATCCATATTTTCCCAAGTGAGTTCACAAGTGTGTGTTGGTGGTGTGTAAAAAGTTAAATGCTTTTATGTTCATTTATACTTGGTAATCTGACATATGACATAGGATAGATAACAATATTTTTGCTTTTATTTTGTGGGAATACGTTGATAAGTTAGAATATTAAGATTAAAATAATTGGTTTTAATTTTGAAATTTAATTAATTTTATTTATATTA
Source organism: Ondatra zibethicus (assembly GCA_004026605.1). NCBI lineage: Eukaryota > Metazoa > Chordata > Mammalia > Rodentia > Cricetidae > Ondatra > Ondatra zibethicus. Next base: position 124,789 of record PVIU01000182.1, on the reverse strand, counting down.
TAATGAGCTTTTTCCCTTGCAAATAATAGTCTTAGGAAGATTTGTTATTATTATCTTTTCACTTTATGAGTTCTTTCTGGAGAATGAAGATTTTTGTGACAGTTAAAAAACTTTAAAATAACACATTTACTTAATAAAAAAGTAAATAATTTAAAAATGAGAAAAAAGCGGATTGAATATATATGAAATTATTTGAATTTGTTCATATAGAAATATATAGAAAGAAAAATTTCATATAACAACAAATTTTTGGAGTTGTATTACCTATCATCACCTTTACATTAAGCATTATAAAATTTCGAGTCATTTTATATTTATTGTGAATTCTTTAAATTTAAATTTAGTTTATTATTATTGTATGTAGGATGTGTGTGTGGGGGGGTCATGTATGCCAGGGCTCATGTGTAGAGGTCAGAGGATAACTCTGTGCAGTTGACTCCATCCTTCCACCTTTATGTAGGTTAAAGGGATTGAGTTCAGGTTCTCAGGCCTATGGGGTAAGCATTTACCTAGTGAGTCTCTCATCAACCCCCAGAAGTCATTTCATATGGTTATATGAAATATCTCCTGAAGTGGAATGTGAATATTTTGAGTTTGCATTAGTTTTTAATCTTTTTATTATTTTTCACTAGAATCTGGTAAGTTTTCAAGATTTTGTGGCATTGAAGAAAAAAATACACAGAAAACTGTAACTCTGGTCCATACAGAATTGAAGCCTGGTTTTAAAGTTACGATACTATTTATAGCTTTGAGAGGAAATGTTTTTATAAATATCCACAAGGACCATGAAGAAGATGAGTCATATTTTAGGTTTTCTAACTGGTATGGCTGTGTGGGAAGAATTCACTCAGTCTTTATAACTAGGATTTTGAATTAGAGAAATATTAGCTTGCTCTTTTCTTTATTTTTTTTCACTGCTTTTCTGGTAAAAGTAAAAGTTCACATATGATTAAAATAAATTTATATATATGTTTCTAAAGAAATTCCCATATTCATAATTAGTGTTAAGTTTTTCTATAGTTTATACATTTGTTAAGCAATCAGAGAAAAAAGTTTTATTCTACGTGAAACATTTTTGTGTACATACTTTTAAGAAGTACTGCTGAAGTCTGAATCCATAGGAGCAGAGAGTAAAATTGTTGTTCCCAGAGATACAGAGGTGACGGGGGCAGTAGGGAGATATCGGTCAAAGAATCCAGAGCTTTAGTTAAGTAGATGAATATGACACACAGACGGCTAATGCTCACTATGGTGACTGTAGTTAGTAATGCTGTATTGTTTGCTTGAAATTTGCAAAGACAGTGAGTTTTATGTGTTCTCTCCATATACAGGAAAACTGGCATGATGGGTATAGCTAATTAGCTTGACTGTAGGAATCATTTAATAATGTTGAAGAAATTCTTTGAATAAGTAATAACACTAGTAAATATGTTTTTCGGTGTGGTATTTTGCAAAAAACTGTGGCTGTTGCTTTCTTAGGTATACTAAATACTAAAATATTTCAAGCAAGTTGTTTTAAGAATTTAACTGTTTTTTAGAAAATTTCGAGGCACAAGTACAATTTTTCTTCTGACACCATAGCATAATTATATAAAACTACTGCTGATTTCATTTGCTTTGGATACTTGCACTGCTTTTGGATAGTCTTAGAGAGGATTAATTTTTAGCTGTGTTGTGATCAGTCATTTAAAAAATGCATTTAAGGAGCAGGCAAGATGATTCAGTGGGTAAAGGCTTTTGCTGCCAAGCATGTTGGCCTCAGTCTACCCCAGGATCCACATGTCAAAGACAGTGTAGAGTTCCTGTTTTTCTTGTGCCAAGTTTCTCCTTTTATCATAATAAGAAGGTATGTTTGTAGCCATGTGATATGCTCATATTGTTATTGAAAGCTGTGCATTGCTCTTTTCTGTCCTATGATACCATTTGCTTCTAGTTATGTTTAGTTGTCTTTTCTTCTTAGACAGCTTCTAACTGAAATGGTTTCTGGATTTTTCTTTGGTTTTTTTTTTTTTTTTGATGACCTTCAGAGATCTTTCCCTAACATTTTTTTTTTCTTGGTAAGGAGTTTTTAGAGAATTTTAGTCTTAAAAAAACATTGGTTATTGTTTGCTATGAAGGAATAAGCATATAAAGTAGGGAACTCTGTGCATACACATTAGGTAGAACTGTTTGCTGCCTAGATGCTTGTATTATTATGGACTAGAAGACAGGAAGATTTTTGTCTCATTTTAAAAAGCAATAAAGCTTAGACAAATTAAAAATGAAATTTGCCACAATATAAACTTCTGAGTACCCTCTATATTATATAGAAATGTAAGTATTTGGGAATGATGAAAAATTAAATTTCTTTCTAGATCTTGATTATACACGACTAAATTTTCCAAGGACTAAACTTTTTCATTTTCAAGATCTTGAAATCAAGGACTATATTTAATTCTAATGTACTGTCTTAGTTATAGTTACTGTTGCTATGATGAAATACCAAGACCAAAAGCAAGTTGAAGAGGAAAGGCTTATTTTTCTTTGGCTTAGACTTCCACATTGCTATTCATCATCAAAGGAGTCAAGACAGGAACTCAAACAGGGCCAGAACCTGGAGGCAGGAGCTGATGCAGAGGCCATGGAAGGGCGCTGCTTACTAGCTTGCTCTTCATGGCTTGCTCAGACTGCTTTCTTATAGAACTCAGAACCACCAGCTCAGGTCTAGCACTGCCCACAATGGGCTGGGCCCTCCCCTATTGATCACTACTTGAGAAAATGCCTTACAGCAGTATTTCATGGAGGCATTTCCTCAACTGAGTCTCCTTCCTTTCAGATGAACTGTAGCTGTGTCAAGGTAACAGACAAAACCAGCCAGTACAGATGAATAGGAGATTTTTTAGTTCACATGTGCATTGATCCTGTTGAGTTAGAGGGCTTTATTTCCTTGATATCCTCCATCCCTTTTGGTTCTTAAACAACCCATTTAGGGATGTTTCAGGTCTCTCTTAGTCTGTTTATTGTCTGGCTGTGAGTCTATGTTTGCTTCCTTCTACTACAGGAGGAAGCTTCTCAGATGATGGCTGAGCAAGGCAATGATCAATGAGTATAGCAGAATGTTGTTAGGAGTAATTTTATTGCTATGTTCTTTTAGTGGAATTTAGTAGTATTTGGTTTTTCTCTTGGTCTTTGGGCTATTTAGTCTTAGGTTCTTGGTCACCCAAGCAGTGTTGGGTATGGCTTTCATCTCGTGGAGTTAAGTCAAATCAGATATTGGTTGGTTACTCCCACAAGCTTTGCCCCACCATTGCATTAGCATGTCTTGTGGGTTAGACAATGTTGTATGTAAATCAAAGGGTTTGTAAGCTGGGTTGTTGGTTATGTTTCTCCTTTGGTAGCATTCAGAGTACTTTCCTGTACCAAAGACAATGGCATATATGGGTAGTCTCTATGTAGGCACCAACTAGATTTCTCCACATTTAGTGAGCTCTGTAGATGTCTTCAGCAATAGGGCCATGCCACCAGTTTATGGACAGCAACCTATAATGTTGGCAACAAACTGGTTTTTTTTTTTTTTTTGGTTCCTGTAGGACCCCTATGGCCAGCAACTCAACTTAAATGTAATTCATTTCTGGATTCTTGGAAGCGTCATTTGGTGACAAGAGCTGTTCAGTTTGGGGTTCTGTTTCTCCCTTTATTTGGTGGTTTAATTTAGATTGTCTTCATATACTTATATATTTTAGGAAGCTTCTACTGTATTAGGTTCCCATACTACCCCTCAAAAGGACCTTAATTTTAGCTCCTTCTCCTTAAGTTCCTCCCTTGTCTGTCTCCCTACCCCTCCCCACTTGATTCCCCTGTTCCAGTTGTTCTCCACCTGATCCCACCTATAGTCATCTATTCTATTTCCCTTTCCTAGGGAGATTTATCTATCCCCTCCTAGTCCCTTACTCTATACCTAACCTTTGTGATTCTAGATTATACCTTGGTTATTATTGACTTAGCAGCTAATATCCACGTATAAGAGAATACATACATTTTTGTCTATCTTGTGTTACCTCACTCATGATGTTTTCTGGTTCCACCCATTTACCTGGGAATTTTACAATTTCATTTAAAAAAAAAGCCTAGTAATATTCCATATTGTAAATGTACCATATTTTCTCACCATTCATCTGTTGAGGATGTCTAGGTTGTTTCAATTTCTGGCTGTTATGAATAGAGCAGCAGTGAACATGGTTGAGCAACTGTTTCTTTGGTAGGATGATGTCTCCTTTGGGTGTATGCCCAAGAATAATATAGCTGAATCTTGAGATAGATCGATTCCCATCTTCCTGAGGAACTGCCACATTGTTTTCCATAGTGGCTGTATAAATTTGCAGTCTCACCAGCATGGAGGAGTCTTTCCCTTACTCCACATTCTTGCTAGCATGAGTTATTTGTTTTATTGTCGTAACCATTGTGACAGGTGTAGGATGAAAGCTAAATCAAGAAGACCTTTTTTTTTTTTTTTTTTTTTAAAGCCTGGAGATTGGATAGAGCAGAGAACAAAACTGAGACATAAATTTAGGATATAATCTAGTATACATATGAGAGGAGGTCATGAATCATACAAAGTTATGGCAATGTAAGTGGAAAAGGAGCAACTAGAGCAGTGGTTCTCAACCTCTGGGTCGCAACCCCTTTGGGAGGGTTGATGACCCTTTCATGGGGTTGCATAACAGATACTTATATTGTGATTCATAGCATAGCAAAACTACAGTTATGAAGTAGCAATGGAAATTTTATGGTTGTGGTCATCACAACAAGAGGCACTGTATTAAAGGGTCACAGCATATAGGACGGTTGAGAACCACTGGACTAGCTAGAGAAAGTAGATTGACATAGTTTGATGTGATTACATTTGGAAAGTAGGGGGTAGTAGGAGGAGTCAATAAACCATCTAGATATCTACCAAGACTCTTGAGAGACATTACAAAAATAAAGCCTCATAGTACAGTTTTAAAGACATGGTGCCCTTTCTATGTGAGAATCTGCAAACAATTATGTGCTTGCACAGTCTTCCCAGTATTGCAAGGAGACACTTCCATGAACAGTCCATAGCTTCCATGAGTTAGAAGTTGATATTCAAATCACTATTGGAAATGCCTAGGTCAATTTTGAAAAAGTAAAATTAAGTTATATTTTCATTATAGAATATTCAGCTCAAGAATTATTAAAAGAAAGCTACAGATACAGATTTTAAGTTTTAAATTTGTTTTCATTTTACATACCAACCACAATTCCCCTTCCTCCCTTTTCCACACCCGCCAGTCTACCTCCTTCCGAACCCATCCCCCATCTACTCCTCCGAAAGGGTAAGGCCCCCATGGGGAGTCAACATTTTTTTTTTTTTTTTTGGTTTTTCGAGACAGGGTGTCTCTGTGGCTTTGGAGACTGTCCTGGAACTAGCTCTTATAGACCAGGCTGGCCTCGAACTCACAGAGATCCACCTGCCTCTGCCTCCTGAGTGCTGAGATTAAAGGCGTGTGCCACCACTGCTTGGCTAAAGCCTGGCACATTAAGTTGAGGCAGGACCAAGCCCCTCCCCACTGCATCAAGGCTGAGCAAGGCATCCCACCATACGGAATGGGCTCCAAAAAGCCAACTCATGCACCAGGGACAGATTTTAATTTTTACATTGTTAGATTTTCACTAAAGAAACCCCAAAATAACTTGTGAAACATCTAATGTATAAATGTTTGCCTGCATGTATATCTGTGTACCACGTGTGTGCCTGGTGCTGGAAGAGGCCCAAAGAGGGTATCAGATTCCCTGGAACTGGAGCTGTTGATCACAACGGTGGTATGTGTTCTGGGAATCAAACCCAGGTCCTGTGGAAAAACCACCATTGCTCTTAACCACTGAACCATCTCTTTAATCCCCCAATATCTGTATTTTTTTTTTTAAAAAAGAAATGTTTAGAGGCTGGAAAGATGGCTCAGCAGTAAAGAGCACTTACAGAAAACCTGGGTTCCCTTCCCAGCACCTACTGGTGACATACAGGCATTTGCAAATCTAGTTCCAGGGGATCTGATGAGGACACCAGGCATGCCTGTGGTGGGTATACATACACAAAGGCAAACACGTAGAAAAGAAATAATTTTTAAAATATTTATTTTTATTTTATATATATGTATATGTATATATGTGTATATATATATATACTTATACATATATATATATGTTTGCTATGTAAGTGTGCTTCATGCCTTCCAGGTGCCTGTGAAAGACTGAACAGGGCACTGGAGCTCCCAGAACTGAGATTACGGACAGTTGTAAGCTGCCATGTGGGTTCCAGGAACTGAACCTACTGTGCTCTTAACTGCTGAGTCAGTTTCCATTGCTATAAAATGTAGTCACTGTAGGAACTAGGTTGCTTAACAATGCTTCCATTCTTGTTTCTTTAGTTTTCATTTTCCAGTGCTTAGGGATTGAACTCAGGGCTTTGCTTATTTCTGGCAGTTGTTCTATTACCTAACTATAGTTCCAACTCTTGAGTTTTTGACTGTGGGTCTCCCCACGCAGTCCAGACTGACTTTGAGTCGATCTGTGCCTTTGCCTCTTTACTACTTGGATTCCGTGTGGTTTACTAGACTTGGCTTTAGATTGCTTAGTTTTTGGTTATTGTAATCCATGAAACCTCTTTATTAGTGCTAATACTAATAGCTACTACTTATTAAGTACTTTTCATGTGCTCTGGCTAAACTCTTAATGTTAATTTTCTCATTCTTTACAATAACCATGGGATTAAGTATTTTCATTATGAGGAAGCAAAATTGAGAGATGTCATCAATTTAGAAAAGTCTGTGTGCATATGAAGTAAACAATGTAGCTGAAGTTAAGGAAGATTGAGTAGAGAGTCTTCTTGTCATAACATGATGTTTTAGAATTACTTTTAAACTTTATTTTCTTTTGTTTATTCTAATGTAATTTGAGTCTGGCTTAATTTTGAATTTAAAACCAGTATAGCTAGGCATATTCTCATATTTGGTAACTAAATTTTGTTGACTGATTATTAATGTCATCCTTCTGCCAAGAATTTAAGGCTGGAGTGTAGCTCAGTTGATAGAATGTCTGTGTAGCATATGTGAAATTCTGGGCTCGATGCTACATGCCTCTAATTCCACTACAGGGAGATGGAGGCAGGAGGATCAGAAGTTCCAGGTCCTTCTGAGGAGTTTGATATACGAACTCTATATGTACCCTATGATATATCTATCTAAACAAACAATTTTTTAAAAACTGTCAGATAGAATCCAAATGAAAAATGTTTAATGCACTTTTACTGTTTAGACCAATGAACATATGATTTCTTTAGTTTCAACCCAGTAACTTAGGCTTGTGACAGTTTAATGTGATATGTAGAATTAAAAAGTCACAGAGGTCTCTGCACTTGACATCTGATGCTGAGGTGTGACAGGGCTGTCTATATCACCTATGGCATCTAGCAGGCCATGAAACAGTCTGTGTAGCCAGTTAGTAAACAGCCTTCAGAGCCATATGCTCCTTTTGTGCCTTTTTGCAATTGTTTGAAAGCAGCTGTAGATAATATGTAAACAAAAACTACAAACCCAGCGGCAGCTTCAGTCTGGCACATTGGACCAATCTCTGCTGTAGAGAATTTTGTAATTTCTAAAACTGAAAGCTGAGGTCATGTATGACAGAACATTATGTACAAGAGAAGTTTTCCTTCTCAGAATGTATTGCATGAATCAGCGTGCCAAAAAGGTAACCATAGTGTGAAAGAGTAGGTACCTAAGTAGTTGAAGCATACTTTTTAAATAGTGTTCTTATGACTACTTAAATTATTTTATTATTCTAGAATATACATGTATATATTTTCTTATTAAAATGATTATTTTTAGTCTTGAAAAAACAAATCTACAGTTTGAAATTTTCACCAACTCTGATGTTTCCTTTTCCGTATCACAGTTGGAAGGCGTGTTATAAAAAGATGTGACACATAACTGGGTGGTGATTTTATTATATTGAATTTGTTTTTAAAATGTCAGTAGACAAATCAAGTTGGTTTTATATTGTTTTGTTTTTCAAGGCAGAGTTTATCTTGTGTGTATGTAGCCTTGGCTGTAGATCAGGCTGGCCTTGAACTCAAGAGATCAGCAGCCTGTATCTGCCTCCTGAGTGCTGGGACTAAAGTGTGCGCTACCACCGCCTGGCTAGTTTGGTTGTATAAACTTGTACAGTTGGGTTATGGGTTCATAGAAAGAGTTCTCTAGTTTGGATGTTCCGTAGAATTCACATTATAAATGCTTAGAAACAGTGCCTGTTGGTGCTAAAAAGTTTCAGTAAACGTCATTTATGGTTGTGGCTAATATATTAGACATTAAGTCTAGAATATATTATTATTCTCAGAGATTCGTCAGCGAACTGCAGCTCAGAGAAACCTTTCCCCAGCACCAGCAAGCTCTAATCAGGGCCCTCCTCCACAAGTTCCAGTCACTCCTGGGCCATCAAAGGATGCATCAGCTCCTGGGGGACCTCCAGAAAGGACTGTTGCTCCAGCCTTACCCAGGCGCCTTGGATCCCCTGCTACTTCAGTGCCTGGAATGGGTAAACAGAGCACTTAATGTTGTTTACAGTTTATATTGTTTTCTCTGGTCACCAATAAAATGGGCCATTTTCAGACAGTATGGAAATGGCATTTCATTTGGAAATAGCAGAGCAGTTATCTGATTAAGCAGGAGTTCCATATTCAATTAGCTATAACTCTTTACAGCTGGCACCTTGTGATACCAAACCTATTTCTTGAGCTCATTTAACTGTTATGGCTTCTTTGTTTAAATGGCAATAAAACTTTGTAGCATTCTGTAGTCTACAGTGTAGCATTATCTTTTTATATTCAATTCTTAGAATGGCTCTAGATTTATATATGGTTGGGTTAGAGGAGAACACTTTAGCAAGTACTTACATTCTTTGTTAATTCCTCATATAGACACTAAAACATGACAATTACCATATTTCAGGAAAAATATTCAAGCATTGTAAATATGAGCTAGTAGATTTTTTTCTCCTAAGTCATGGAACTATAGTATTTTCTGATAGGCTCCTTTTAAGTTTTATTAAGAGTGTGATTGATCTGTGGATTTTATTCAGTGCTGTAACATATGGCCAGCCACTTTGTATTTTTTTGAAGTGTGATTAGGGCGTGGAAATCTATTCATTGCTTTAGCAGATGACATGGTTTGTGTAGATTTCCATGTCAGATTATTAAATAAGTGTAAACTATATTTTATTTATGGTACTTAATTCTAATTCAAGTACTTTAGCACTTTATGACTAGTTGCTACTTTCTAGAGTAATGATTTTGAGAGTAGACACTACTTTCATTAGTTGGGTAATTAGAGCATTTATGTAAATAGAAAACCCCAATGTTATTTATGGTAGATGTTTTGCTTGCATTCCTATAAAAACGCAGCTAAGGTTTTAGAAGACTAGGAAGCTATTGATTTACAAATTAAGAGAACTGACTATGAATGGAATGCATAAAAATCTTAATATTTAAAATAATTTTAATACCTTACAATTTTATGTGTAATGATAAAATGGTTAAATATTTGTGAAATTGAGACAGTTTAATGGGCTGAAAACAATTCATTTTTTTAGTTGCTTTGTAGGTGATTTGAGATACCCATAATTTGTAAATTCACATTTCGGTTGTTTAAGAACTGAAGACTCGGGTAAGAGTCTTTGACTCACAGGCAACTTAGCCACATATATAGTTGTAAGGACTATACTACCTAGTATAGGTATATACAAGCAACTGTAGCTTAAATTTCATGTGCATGTAAATAAAACATGTTTTGCATACATTTCTAATTAGTTTCTGTGGAAATACTGTTTACATTGTACATTGCCAAAAATATGAATGAGTTAAGCAATTTATTATAGAGAATATTAGTAATTCATTTTTCTATTCCAACATGTTTGTGAGATAATCAATTTAATGTATATTACCACAGTGCTCCCATATGTTTGAAAATTAATAAGCAGCAGGTACTTGATAATTTGCCAAACTGTAAAAATGCCCGGTATTCCTACAATAATTGCTTTTGATGTTTATTATTTACTGTTCCCCATGACATCATGAGTATTAAGATGCATTATTTTTAAAGTTGCCAAGTTATTTAATCAAGTTATTACCAAATTGCAGGAAGCCTAAGATACTTGAATGAAGTCTTTTGTTTTATGTCTCCAGATTGCTTTGTTCATTTTAAATATGTAAAAGTAAAATACTCCAGCCACTTAAATTGATATAAATGCTTTCAAAATCTAATTTGAAAACTGGGAATGTAGCTCAGTGGTAGAATGTTTGCCTAAGTACTGTAGTAGCTACACACATATTTTTATGTTTCCTTTTTCTTTTAAGTTCAGCTAAATATTTTATAATTTCTGCTTTGATTTTGCTTTGCATCTGAATTAGTTAGATAGTTTTAAATGTTTGCTGATTTTAATTCTTTTGTACTCAGAAAATATACTGTGTGCTGTTTGGATATGATTAAATGTATTGAGACTTGTTTAGTGACCCATTATGTCATGTTTCGGTAACTGCTTTCTCTCTGCTTGAAAAAAAAAAAACACATGTATTTGTTCCACTGGGGTAGAGCAGTTCTAAAAGTCCATTAGATAAAGCTGGTGATAGTGAGTGTTCAAGTCTTTTTTCCCCCTGATTTTATGTAGATTTATTTATTTATTTTTATTTTTTTGATTTTTAATTAATTATTGGTAGTAAAATGTTAAAACCTTCAATTATAATTTTTATTTGTCTATCTTTTCTTGAATTTCTGTTAGTTTTTGTTTTATGGGTTTGAAGTTCTGTTATGATGCACTTGAATGTGTGGCATGGTTGTTCTTCAAGGAAAGCTATGTATCATTTGTTCACTTACAGGTGTGTGTGTACGGGTGTGTGTGTATGGGTGTGTGTGTACGGGTGTGTGTGTATGGGTGTGTGTGTATGGGGGTGTGTGTACGGGTGTGTGTGTATGGGGGTGTGTGTACGGGTGTGTGTGTATGGGTGTGTGTGTATGGGTGTGCGCATGGGCACAGCTTGCTGGATTAGGGTCTCTCCACTGTGTGGATTCCAGAGATTGAACTCACGCCCTCAGGCTTGGTGGTAAGCACCTTTACCCACTGAGCCATCTTGCTGGTTCCTAGTTCCTGATAAATTGATGCCTTTGTCCTTGTGACCTTTATAATCATTTAAAGTTTCTTATGCTTAGTGTTAGCATATTTTTATATTTTACTTAAAATTTATTTATTTTCCCTATTTTTTTTTTAAAAACATGTGCACAGCATAGATTGAAGAGTTGCTTCTTTGTCCCGTCTGACAGCCTGTTTCATCATGCGGTGCTGACCATGATGTCGTGATTATGTTTGGGTTTGAGTTTAAACGTTTTGTGGGAAGTGAGCTCCTTTGTCCCATGCATGTGCTATCCTTTTCTCCATTTGCTCTTTCCTTTTGAACTGAATTTTTTATGACTACATTTAATCTTTTTTTCACTGCCATATTGTTTGTAACACTTTTGGCATGTGATTTTAATGGTTGTGCTGAGATTTAGTAAATACCTCTAATCACAGTTGTTCATGTGATGTGATACCATCTCACATATAGTTTTAAAGATCTGACAAAAATACAGTTAACATTTTCCCTCTCTTGGCTCTTGTGTTATTTATTTTAATTCTTTTACTTTTATTTTACATTTTACTTCTATACATATTATAAGTCTCACATTATTTTTTTATTTAATCAGTTATACAGTCTCACTATGTAGTCTTGGCTGGTTTGGAACCTATGTATACAGAGTTCCACATGCTTCTGCCTCCCAAGTGCTAGGATCAAAGGTGTTCACAACTAAGCCCAACCTTCTGTGTTTGTGAGCCTAGTTCTTCAATTATGTATACCTTTTTCTTTTCTCTACAGAACTGTTCATTTGACTGCTTGAAATTGTTATATAACTTACTCATTCCCCCCACCTCCTTAATTTTTTATATTGCCATGTCTTCAACTACACTGATATCTTTTTTTATAATGTCTAAATGTCTGTTTATTTCATCTGTGGGTTTTTCATCCTACACATTATAGACTTCTGTGAAGTTTAGTGTTGGTACTTATAGTTTTTCTCATATCTTTTTTAGCACACCTAGATTCTCAAACATGTGGAAGTGTTTTAGTATTTTTACCTACTAATTCAGTCATATCTGAAATAATTTTTATCACTATACATTGTACTTTTGCTTGTTTGTATGGCTAGTATTTTTTGAATGCCAGAAATGGCAGATTTTACATTACTGGGTATGTTTCTTCTTCCTCCTCCTACCCTTTCCCTTTTTCCTTCCTTCCTTCCTTCCTTCTTTCCTTTCCCGCCCTCCCTCCTTCCCTCCCTCTCTCCCTTTCTTTCTTTTTTGAGATTTTTTTACTCTAGCTCTTGGAAACAGGCAGTCATTCTGATTGTGTGTGAATACTGTTTTCTTTAATCTTTTGGAGATTTTTCTACTCTCAGTTTTTTAGATACATGGGCTGGTCAGTAATCTGCTGAGTGTTTTGAGAGCCCCTCTGTAGATGCTTCTCAGTCTTAGTTTAGGCTTGTTTTTGGCTAGCGTTTTAAACTGAAGTTAACCTGTTTCCTCTTGTACATTTTGTTTCAGGCTTTTTACCTTTCCTTCATTCTTTATGTCCTACTTCCCTGCTTCCTCCAGTGGCTGGTGGCTCCTGCCTGGTCCTGATTGTCCCCCTCATTCTCTTCTCTCTGGAGCCTAGATTCTTCCTCCTCCTGTCCCTCACTGCCTCGCTATTGGCCACTCAGCTCTTTATTAGACCAGTCAGGTGCCTTAGGCAGGCACGGTAAAACAACAACACCTCTTGATATAATTAACAAACGCAACATAAACAAATGCAGGGCAGCGTTGCATAGTTAAAGTAATATCCCACAGCACTTACGCGCCTCCTTTCTTCGTGTTGCCCCCCTTCTCTGGCCCTGTCCTGTGAGTTTGAACTGCATCTGTTTCCCCAGAGCCCCAGTGCTGTCTTATCAACTCTGGGTGATAGCTGCGTTTACCACCTACCTCTGTTTAGAAACTGACTGTAAGCAAAAGGCTGGGGCAGTTGCAGGGTTTTTCTTGGTTTTTAGTTTTCTAAGGGAAATTTAACATATATTGTTTGATGCACATGTTGTTGATTCTTAATACCCTTCCTATATTTCTCACAGTCTTTGGGGAAGGTAACCCCGATCTCTATTCTGAGTCCAAAGTGGAAGTCTAAATTATTATCATAGGCTTTTTAGTAGATTTTTATAGTATAGTTTATTAAACATTTCATGTTGTATAGAGATTTATAAGAGTTAGTATTTTGTTTTGTTAAAAATCTTTCAACAAATGTTAAATATTCTAACACACCTGAATCACTTTGGTGGTTGAATTAAATCTTGTGTATGTATTGTATACATACAAATTTCTTCTGATTTTATTTTTTTCCTAGGCCTTCATCCTCCAGGTCCACCCTTAGCAAGACCCATTCTCCCCCGAGAACGAGGTGCTCTGGATAGAATTGTTGAATATTTAGTTGGTGACGGTCCACAGAACAGGTAATGTTTGCTGCACTAGTAGGTAAAAGAACATAAAGAAACATTACTGGCCAGTGTATGTGTATATTTGTGATGTTTTGTGGCTTGTAGTTGTATTTTTTAGTTCTGTTATCATTTTAGAGAAATTGAATTATTTTTGTTCCAACTGTTAAAATTGAAGAGAGGAAAAATAGTACAAACCTGGTAGGTCGATGAGAAATGGAATTTTTCATATGTATCATTGTTGCTGGTGTTGATGGAAATACTTCCAATAGTAGTAAAAACAATGTGCATTATTTAGCTCTTACTAGTTTTCAAATGTTTTTCAGATTATTGTATTACTTGGTCCTTACCATAAATCTATGAAGGTATTTATGAGTGTGCAAAGCATTTGTCATTGTGTAGGCTTTAAAAAAAACTGTACTTTCAAAAAAACTTGACTAGTTAATATCAGTTTCATTAAAGGGAGCATAGTTTAATGCTAATATAAGTTGTATGTTATTCAAAGCAGAATAATCTGATTAAGCCCACAATCTGATTAGAGAACAGAAAATGAGGATGAAGTTTAAGTATAATTGATAATGAGAAAGGTACAGGAACCATATCATATAAAAAGTTACTATTGGTCCTAATTATATAGAATTAAATGTATTTATTTTCTATAAGGGTTTTCGGTGTTTCTTCTTTATCTTATTTTTTTATAATATTTATTGTGAATCTCTAAGAAGGTTCCATTATTTCCAGTCTTAATAAAACACAATTTGGAAGTTTTCATCTCCAGGAATAAATCATTGAGAAATTTAAGTGTTTTGTTGCTAAACTTTAAAAAAATAGATTTATTTATTTTTTATTAATTTTTAAGTTGTGTGTATGTATGTGTGTCTGTGTATATTAATGTAGGTACACACAAGCCAGAAACATGACTCCCTGGAGTTGGAGTTACAGATGGTTGTGAGTTGTCTGGTGTAGGTGCTGGGAATCAAACTCAGGTCCTCTGGAAGAGTAGTATATGCTATGATCTTAACTCCTGAGCCATTTCTCAAGCCCTCGATTTCTAAACTTGTTTCTGTTAACTTAGGATATATTCAGCTGTTCCTTAGTTTATTTTTAATATCTTGTATATATAGATGCCCATACATACATATGCACATACAGGCATCTATTTATATATGCACATATACATTTAAATGCTTTATTCCTGTTTATTTTATTTTTAAGTGTTTATTAGGTGCTGGGGAAAGAGCTCAGGATCTTGCACATGCTCAGCAAGCATCCTATTACTGAGCTATATTCCCAACTCAAATCGTATTTCAAACTGGTTGAAATTTTGGTTTTGGTTAACTTTAGCTTTTGCTTAAGGAGTGTTGTTAATGATTTGCTAACATTCATTTATTATGGCATAGTCATCTGTATTTGACATAAGTCACAATGACTAAGTGACCTCTCTGGTGAACTTTATCTGTAGTATGACCAGTGTGTTACTTTCCCTTGTGGTGTAGGTACGCTCTCATATGTCAGCAGTGTTTTTCTCACAATGGCATGGCTTTGAAAGAAGAATTCGAATACGTTGGTAAGGATTTTTGGATAGTTAGGTTTAAATATTTTACTCTTAAATGTATCATTCTCATCTACTTCCATGCAATATTTTATTTTAGGTACTGCCTGTACATATTTACCAGGTACATTGTCTCCTTGTTTAATACTAAAAACAAAGGAGAAAAACTAATGCAATTCCTTTTTGTAATGCACAGCCTCTAGGCCAGCTGTTCCCAGATATTCTGCTACCCAGACTCAACTGCAGGGAGTCCGATTTAATTACTGGGGGTGGGTCGGTGGGAGCTAAGCATTAGTGTTCACTTTTAAGGTCACCATTTATTTTCATATGCAGCCATTATCAAATGCTTACATGATAAGTTATGCTTTAGAAATTTAATATACTACATCTTCTTGGACAAGATTCTGGGTCTTAAAATATGTAATTATTCTATTGACTAGAAATCCAAGTTCATTCAAGTATTTAAATAATTATGTAGTTTTGCTATTAAACTGTTATTTAACTTGTTACACCTTTAAGATTAATACTTGAATTTTCATAGTAATCATGCAGTATGCATTAAAATTAATGTTGATTAGCATGGCTATTAATGATAGTAAGGTAGAAATTCAGAAGTTATAAATTTATAACTTGAGCCTGATTATTTATAAAAGTAATCTTGTGAGTTATCTGATTACTTCTTGAAATTTGTTTTTTTCTTCATTTTTAAAAACTTCTATGTAGCTTTTCGATGTGCCTACTGTTTTTTCTTGAATCCTGCAAGAAAAACGAGACCTCAAGCTCCGCGACTTCCAGAGTTTAGTTTTGAAAAGAGGCAGGCAGTGGAAGGTCCAAGCTCAGCTGGTCCTGTGTCATCAGAAAGTGTACCCTCAACACAGAGCCAGTTCAGTGAAGGTATGACTTTGTTAGGTAAAGTGTTTGTTTTGGTAATGTGTGTAGCCTAATAATAAGAGCACAATACTTATGAAGATGACTGACGGTGGATTAATTTATCAAGTTCTTCAGCATGCATATGTCAGCTATTGCGCTGATGGCTTCTTCTGTGATTGATATGATGTGTTTCAGTTTTCCAATGAAGATCATGTTGTGATCAGCAGCACTTAGCATCAGCTGGTTAAGCATTGTTTATGGAGTGAACTCTTCTAAAGTCCAAGAGACTTGACTAGGGATGCTCTCATGGAATCCCTTTGATGTGTCACAATGAAGCACTGAAATTAAGAAACAACTGTTCTAAGGGCAAAATATTTAGAATATATGTGGATGGAATAGGTGTGCATCTACCATTCAGATTGTAGAGATGATCAGAAAGCAGGAACCTTAGGATTGGAAAGTCATCCTTGAATGTTTGGACAACTTGGTTAATATTAATAGCACCGTGTTTCATTTGGACAGTTTATTAGAAGTCCATGAGCTTAGCATCATCTGTGATAAACTTTGTTCTAATAAATCACAAGATTTATTAGAACTCGTGTTTTAGAATTATTCTTACAAGTCTATCATAGGAATTCTGAAGGTAGTTCCTTGGGAACTTGAGCAGTTGAAGTAGAAAGCTGCCAGCCATTTCTTGTTAGTAGTGTTCACTCACTTCTTGTCACTCATTTCTGAATGAGGAAGATGGCTAAAATTATGAAACAGACCATAATATTTTGTTACTATTGCCTAGTGTTTAAAAACATCCTGGAAGCTCATAAATTAACAATTATCATTCATATACATTTGATTTATTTTTCATAAAAGCATTAAAATTGCTTTAGCTGGATTATATGAAGCAGTGAATATTTTAGATATCAGAAAGTTAGTATGAGATTCAAGATTTTTTTTTTTAAACTTTGAGCAATGAACCTGAAATATGTGTGGAATTTGGCTTGGCGTTTGGCTTACTAACAAGTATCAAAGCAAACATGAATACAGACAGCTGTGACTGAGCCCGTGTACTTCCAGCGCTGAGTGAATGCATCTTCGTCTCCAAGTCTGCAGCATCAACTCCAAACACAGTGTCAACCTTTTTCTTTTGCTTAAGTCATGCCCTGAGCTGCATGCTGACACATGCAAACCATCTGCCTTGGCATTGCGGCCTCTTGGAACTGAGAATAAAGGATTTTATACTGAAGATGCCTAGAGGCAAGACTGAAGCCCCTTCATGAGTAACCATGCTTATGAAAGCTAAAGTGAATGCTTGAAAGCCAGTAGTATTTTTTGTTTGATTTTCTTTTTAAAGAGGAAAAGGAAAAAAATACAACAAAATATAAATCTTGATAATGGGTCCTATTCTTTATTTCTTCTGCTAAGGTCAGGACGGATAGTTAGCAAACAACACACAGCCATACTTTTCCTTCTCATCTAATCTAGGAGGAACAGTCCCTCAGATGTCCCATTTTCTATCTGAAATCTCCGGAATGAAGTCTAACTGGCTCAAAGTGAACCCCAGTAAGGTAATGTTTAATAGGTGAAGACTAAACTTGAGGCAGGGTCTGATGACTCCTTAGTACTAAGAGCTGAAGCAGTAATTCCATCTTGTAAAGGGCGTTTTTAGAGTAGTAACTTTTCGTACTTCTCTTTGGATTCATCAGAGTGGCCAGCCACCTTTTTTCTTGTTGTTTCTTCAGAAGACGGAAACTTTTCTTCAAGACTCCTATTACTACACGATGATATAGTTATACTGGATCCTAAAGCAAATGATGCCAAGTATTTCTGATGAACAAAGAGAGCTGCATTTATTTTAAACACTGGTGGATAAATTGAGCTATTAAGTAAGACAGTATGATTTCAGTCATCTCTGGACTAGTAGTCAATAGAGCTGGAGGATTAAAGTTCTGATTTCTAAATTCATTAGGGTTGTAGAAAATTGAGGACTGGACAGAAATTTTGTTTTCATGTTTTTTTTTAAAGCATATTGCAATAGCTTCTTGAGCAGGAACTGTACAGAGTATGTTGAATTTACAAATACACTGAAAAGGTAACTTCCTTCTAAGGTTTTCTTCCAAAAAATATCAGTAAGTATTTATATAAATGATCTAGAACTAAGATTTTTTTCCTCCCAGTCTATGTCACATGTCTTTGCAGCTAAGTTTTTTCTGGATTCTGATATTAGAAGAATTCACACTTAGGGTGAGGGTTTTAAATTTTCTGTATCACTTTTCAGAAGAGCATTGGAATCTTGTCAGAGTTTCACCAAAGAGACCTAGAAGAAATCTTGTTAATCCTTGAACTTTTTTACATTCTAGAACTGTACATCCAGATACTTTGATAACAGATAGTAACAAAAATACAAGAAACTAGTGGTATTAATTGCTATATTTCTAAAACTGTACCAGATATGACATACCAACAAGGACTTGCTTTTAAATTCCTTATTTTCTTTTATGATAAAATGATACAATACATAAATATATAAAAAAGTAACTCTGCCAGTGGACATTGAAGTGGTTGACTGGTTTTTCCTACCCCCAAAACTGAGTTCAGCAAGATGACTCAGTGAGCAAAAGCCCCTTGCCATGAAAGTTTGATGAGCCACATTTGGTCCTTGATTCCGCATCAAGGTGGAGAGAGCGCTGGCTCCACAGTGTTGCCCTTTGGCTAAGGCACGCATGCCGTGGTATGTGCTCCTCTCCAACACTAATAATGCTGATGATGAGGAAAGTCCTTCCCAAAATACTTTGTATCTAAGATTCTAGTCATGGATGCTGTAATCAGCGCAATGAGGTCTCCACATTATTGTGTGAGTCTAGTGCTTCTTTCTTTGCTACTATATTTGAAAAAGAAATATTGTTTCCGTTACTCAGTTATGATTATCTAGGGCCCAGGTCATTGCTTTAGTTGAAAATATCTTTTATTCACTCTATGATATGAAAATTCTTGGCTTCTATCCAGTACTGGTAGTTAAGTAGACTTTATAAAATATGAAATTTGGTAATCTGGCATTATTTCTTTTTACTTTTATGCAGAATACTGTCACTATTAGGTTCTAGTGAGTGAATGAGAATTCTGTTTTTAGTGTTTTCTTATGATGCTCTAGGGTAGTTTACCATCTGATAATGAAAATTTTGTTGGTTCCTGTGTATATCTCAGACTCCTCACCAATGTTTCAACCTTTGTTTATGTTGAGCTTCTGAATATTTTTGTATTTTGTGTTAGATATAGATATAGTTTGATCTTCTCATTCCTTTTTCCTAAACATTTCTACCTGATGATTTAGTTTTAGGTCATTGCTTCGTAATGAAACTCATAATTTGTTTAACTGAATTGTTCACTAGTGTTAAATAACTAGATACTATTCTATGTTTTGAATTTTAACTATTTTTTAAAACCTGGTTATAATTTAATTGGATTATTTATTGAGTCATTCTTATGAATTGGGATGAAATTCATGCCTTTGTTCCTTAAATATACTGACCCTAAGGAAGGTAAAATGACTTCTTTACAATCTGTGGACTTAAAGATTGAAATTGTTGATTTCAATTTAATGATGGGGATGGATATGTATAATGTACATGTATAGTGAGCACTGTAAGAAGGCCAAGTTTTGATTTCCCCACAAAGAAAAAAGGAATTATTTTGCTAGATTATTTAGTTTTCTTTAAGAGCTAGGATAAAAATCTAAAGCTAAGGCTCTTTTTATGTTTTTGCACGTGTGTTTATAGGTGAAGCAATAGTGTTTTTATTATACAGTTACATTGTTCTGAGTTTTGAGTCGTCTAGCTGAGCTGAGGCTCAGCCTAAATGTAAAATTGTTGCATATCTGTTAATTCTGCACACCTGGTCTTTTAGATCTTGTTTGTATGGTTTCCTGCAAGGTGGGACTGACCTCTCAACATCAAATGCTAACTGGCTTGTGTCATAGCTGTATAGCATGCCAGTTTAATGTTGCTCCCATTGAGATGGATTTTACAGATCAACCCAAGAGAAGAAAAATACTTATAAGTAGGCAATTTGGTTATTTTCAGTTCCTACTGATCATTTCACAAGTTTTTAGTTTTTCATATATTTTCTGAAATATAATTTTGACTGGAGACTGTGTCATATTTTCTAGTTATTGAGACACATGGTATTTCTTTGAATTCATGTATTATAGGTGTTTAAAAGTCCAGCTCCATTCTTCATATTAGCTTTTTATACAAACCTAGAATTTTAAAATTGGCTTTGACTTGGTAAAGTTTTTAAAGTTAGCAATATTACAGAAGTTTAATATAATAAAGTTTGAACCTTAACCTCTCTGCTATTGTGTTTGTGTGTTAGAACTTAACCAATGGTATGTGCCTATGTTCACTTAAGCATGGTGTTTGTGGGTTGTAACCTGGTTATTAGCTTTTTGGGTTTTTTTATATGGCTTGATGGGTTGGTTTCAGAAGGCTGCTAAACAAATGACAGGTTTCTGGCTGAGTAAATATTGGTTGATGGCCAGACAGTGTGGAAAGCTGCGACTTTTTTTTTTTTTAAATATTTGTTAGATTTTTTTTTAAAAATACCAATCCAAATTCCCACTCCTTCCCCTCCTCCCATTCCCTCCACACACTCTCCCACCCCACCCCATCTAATCCTAAGAAAGGGGAAGGCACTTTGCTTTGTGGAAGGTCCAGGGCCCTCCCTACTACATCTAGGCTGAGCAAGGTATATATCCAAAGAGAATTGTACATTTGTTTCGTTTTCTAGACTCTTATTGGCCTACTTAGGTTTCTCTATTGCTGTGATAAAACACTTACAAAATTTCATGGAAGAGATAGTTTATTTCACCTTATAACTCCCAACTTCCTGGTCATAGTCCGTCCTTGAGGGATGCTGGGTGAGAAACTGAGGGCTGGAGCCTGGAGGCAGGAGCTGGAGCAGAGACTGGGGGAGCTGCTTACTGCCTTGCTCCCTAGGACTTGCTCATCTTCCAACTCAAGGTCACAGTGGGCTGGGCCTCTCCCACATCAATCATTAATCAAGAAATACCTTGGGGATGTGCCTTACCCTCTTTGAGGAGTGGATGGGGGTGGTTGAAGGGAAGTAGAGGAGGGAATGGGAGCGGGAACTGGGATTGGTATGTAAAACGAAAAAAGATAGTTTTCTTTTTTAAAAAAATAAAATAAAATAAATTATAAAAAAGAAAAGAAGCCAAGCTAAGGCTAGGCACTCATAACTAAGAAAAAAAAAAAGAAGAAAGAAAAAAAGAAATGCCCCAAGCCCAAGGCTGATCTAATGGAGGTGGTCCTTCAGCTCAGTTCCTTTCCCAGGTGACTCAAGTCTGTGTCGGGTCATCAAAAAATCAATACATTTACAGTATCTCATCCTGTTGGGCCTTGAGTTTTGGACACTGAACTTGCCGATGTATCTTTAAAAGCTTGTTGTATATAAAATTATGAAAATATGGGTTTATTTCTGTCAGTTACTCAGTTATACTCATTTCTAAGTGCTATGCTATAGAGTTAAGTGCTTGCTGTAGAAGATTTAAGAGAAAATATTAGACCATTCTACTGTTTCTTAGTACATGTGTAGTTTTTCTTTGATTTTTGCCTTATTTAGCACTTTTGACATTTGGCTATTCCTGAAGTCTTGTGTCTTTCTCTTTTCAGAATCTTTAGAAGAACAAGATGTTCTTGATAATAATAGTACAGAGCAGAAAGATGAAAAAATGCCAGTGGCAGAGCAGACAAGCCCAGTGAGTGAAGAAACATCTGGTTCAGAGGAAGCAGAGGAGCAACAAGAAGAGACTGAGAATGAGGAAACGCCAGCAGATGAGGCCAAGTTAGCCGTTCTCAGTGATGATTCTGTTTCCAATCTTGAACCAAGTGGAGAACCTTTGGTGACACAATAGTAAATAATTCCATGTGCCTTCAACTGGATATTTGTAGTCTTGTTGATGTCAGTTATTGCTTTTTTTTTTTTGCGGTACTCAAAAATTTGCCTTTTAGATATATGCTTAATATTATTCAAATTCAGATTGCCTGGTGAGCTCAGTGTGTTCAAGTCCTATCTACTGGGCATTGAATGTAAAAGCACGTGGTGTCAGTGAGTGTGCAGAGACCCACGAAGCTGTTAGGTACTTTGTGCATTCTAAAGTTTAAACAAAAAAGCATTTTTGTTTTCTACATCTATAAATTGTAAGTAATACCCATTTTGATGTAGGAATTTTGGCTAGGAATAATTTCTTTAATAGTGTTAAGGATTGAAACATAATTAGGATTTTGAATATTTCATCATTAAATTTTAACTCCTGAGATATTTGCCAGTGGGTAAGGAAATACCTGTTTAGGTGTTTACATTAAGTGACACTGAAAGCTGTAACCCTGATTACATAGGCATTGGTACGAACTTTCAATAAGATGCAACCAACAGTCAAGTGCAGGGTTTCTTTTGATGTCTTTTCCTTTGCAGCTGGGCCAAAGGCACATGATGTATATAGTTAGTTTATGTTTACATATTAACAGATAGGAACTGCGTCTGCACTTGGCTGTACTTGAATTCTTGGTATTATTTATATTTGTAAAATGATGATATATAAATGAATTTTTTCATGTGTGTGTGTTTGTTAAGGAAAATAAAGATGACCTGGCAATGGTTTTTCTTTGTTAAATACCCAGACTTCTTCACATAGTGTTTTGATGGATGACTAGCTATCTGAAAAATAATTTTGGTAGGAGAGTTCATTATATGATAAATACATATAATGTTTTGTTTTTCATTTAGACTTTCAAATTCAGAGAAATAAAATAGTGTTTTTAATCAGAAGTTAAAATTTTCTGATTTTGAAATGCGTTATGCCATTTGTAGTTTTTAACTTTAAGAGACAAATACTTTTTTAGACTAGACAGTTAACTGCTAATGAAGCTTACTGGATTGAACATATATACCTAGGATCAGGTGGGAAGAATTTTGATATAGACTAGTTATTCTTAAACACAATATGATAGTGTGTTCTAGCTTCCTTTTATGTGTCTTCTCCAGTATTGAAACACGTAGGAGAGGCATGCTGGCATAGTGTGTCTGGCTAATCTTTTGGTTAGAAATGTCCATTTCAATTCTGTATACTTTTTATCTTTTAAAAGTTTATTTTTATGATTTAATATCTCATCTGACATATATTAAAGAATCCAGTTTAACAGTCTGTGGTATTTTAGTTTAGTGCCCATAAATTCAAGCATATGGAACTAGACTTGAATGTCAGATTTGTAATCCTGGGCATTTCACCTAACCTCTCTGCATTCAGTTCACTTGTAAAGTGGGAAGAATAATATCCATTTTCCATAGGTACTCGAATGATAAAAATAATTTATATGATGTGCCTAGCTTTCTTGCTGGAAAATTAGTAGATATTAGGTTACATGGTAGAATTTATTATTATTATTGAAATCCTTATGAAACATGGAGGTCCATAGGTTATTTCTATGGGAGATAATGAAATTTTAAAAGCATGAACATTGAGTTTGGTTGCTCTGCACAGAAACAGTTTTCTGCATTAATGTCATATGCATGCGTCTAAATGATAGATTAAAGAATGGAGAAGTGAAACTGTGGAATATAATCCTTTTAAAAAGATGTGTTTATTTTTATGAGTGTGAATGTTTCAGTTGCATAAATGTGTGTGCATCCCATGTGTGCCATGTACCTGCAGAGGCCAGAAGAGGGCACTGACCCCTTGAAGGGATAGCTGCAGATGGTTGTGAGCTCCCACGTGGGTGCTGGGGATCAAATCTGGCTGGAGGAGCAGGAAGTGCTCTTAACCTCTAAAGCTGTCTCTCCAGCCTCATTTTTTTGTTTCAAAATTTCACTGTATGAGTGTGTGAGTGTGAGTGTGTGTGTGTGTGTGTGTGTGTGTTGGTGGCACCTTGTTGAATCTTGTTAGAAACATCTTATGTACAGTGCTTGAAGATGAGCACCTCAGGGAAAGGGAATGTAATGATGGACCTAAGCAGCTTTATACAAACCCTCCAGGAAGAATGGCAGAGGAGGCTAGAGACGGCCCAGTGGCTGAGTAAGTCTGCTCTTAGAGTGCTGGAGTGTGCCTCTCAGCACTCACCTGGGTCGCCTGACTCCCACCTGGAGCTCCGGGACCAGCCCATCTGATGCCTTCTCTCTGGCCTCCTAAACTCATGTGCATTCTCTTCCCCACAGATATCACATAATTAAAAATAAAAATCCAAATCATAAAGGGAGATTAGTAAAACTAGCACAACAGAGAAGTAATTAGCGTATCTTAAAGCAGAAAATCTTACTCTGATGTCAGTGGCTAAAGAAAAGGAGACTCCCCATTTCTGATTGTGGAGACTAGTGTGAGTGACAGCAAGCTGTTAAGCCAGAGTGATGACTTCCTGTCCACAAACAGTCAGCAGGTCATGTGTCCAGTGTGACCTACAGACAGGGCTTAGCTTCTCTCTCTGTCTTTCCTCCCTATGCCCTTCTGTAGCCTCTCAGTTGAGAATCTCCTCTCAATTCTGTGGCTGTGCTTTGTCCTTTCCTGCCTTAAGCGTCAGCTTAATTCTTTTCTGTCAGGGATGCCCCCTTATCTCCCCATCTGGAGCTGGCTGTCTGCCTTTTAGTTCTGTATCATGTCACTTTGTCTTTGCTTAGAATTTCTACTGCAGGGTGTTTTGTTTTCTCATCAACTGTCTTCACAGTTTGCTTTTCTTCTGTCTGGGTATTGAGGGTCTACTAGTGTTCCGCTCATTTATCAGGTGCTAGCTAGTCAAGCCCAGTGAGTATCCTAGTTCTTCACTTGTTCTCCTGCTTGGCAGGTTGATTTGACGAAGTGTTCTTTTTCCTTCGAGACACCCTTTCCTTTTGGTTCTGGACGTACACTGCTGTTATCCTCTGGTTTTCTGTTTTCGGTGTCCTTTGAATGTTGGTATTCCCTACTTTCACCTATTGCTAGTTTTCACCCTGTACATTCATTCTCTGGGTGCTTTCATCAGTGTCCAGAGATTTTATAATTACTGTCTATGAAGGTCAGATCTCTAGCTTTGTCATAGCTACGTATTTACCCACCTCCAGCCCTGCCATTGTGAAATCAGTATACTTTAAAAAGAATACTTGTTCAAACTTGTTTCTCATTTCCACCAAATAGCATCGGTATTCAAGCCAGAATTTAGAGTCTGTTCCCTCTTCCTTTCCCTCTGTAGTCAAACTGTCCACCCCAACTCCTTAACACTCGACTCCCCCCAGAATACTGCAATGTAGCCTGGCTTGGTGTAGAATTTTTGACTCATGGCCTCAGCTTCCTGGGTGCTGGGATCATTTCTGTGAGCCACCATGCCTTGCTCCTCTCTAAACACTTTACGTTTATTTTATTTCTCCATCTCACTTGAATTATATTAATAATTTGTATTGTTCCGTCAATAACATGCTTCCGTCAAATAAGCAGCTTTTTCTTCTGGTATGTGGAGATCTGAATTAGAGAAATGCCTAGTGATGACTTTTTCCTTCTAGTCCTTGGATCGAACCCATGGCCTCACACATGTTAAACAAAGCTCTGCTACTGAAATACACATGCCTCCAGCTCCTGAAAACCTTACACTTAGTCATCGTGGGATTGCCTTTTAACGCACGCCTCTGTCAGCTCAGGCTGTGAAATCTGCCTTTTAAACTGGCTTACCTGTCTTCGTCCAGCTGCTTTCCTCCCGTTCTGTGTAGCTCAGCCCTTTGCTTCTGCCTGCCGTGGTTTCTGTGTTCCAGAGGAGGTCTGATCTTACGGTGCTCACCGACAAAGCCCAGTGCACATTTCTCCCTGCTTGATTCTGACATCTGTTGTTGTTGTTTTGCGTTATAGCTACTGTCACCACTGACTCCCCTTCACCACACACATGCTTCAGGTATACATAATTATTTTCAGGGCTGAATATATAGAAAGTTTCTCTCGGCCTCCCAGATTTCTTAAGCTCTTGCTCTGAAATAGCACCTGTTGATGTAGGTACTGAAGGGACTCAGGACATGGGTGTTGAATTTGAGTAGCTCCACTTGGAGCCCAAGGTTGCACATTTTATTATTTATTAAACTGCATTTTTCGTCCTATATTCATTGTGCATACACACCTTCACAGTAGAATCAAGTCTGTAGCTATGTGCATGTGGGATGTGTATGTGTGTGGGTGTGGGGGAGACTGATTTTAATTATGTAATGATTGTCATTAAGTACTCTACGCTGGGTTCCACAATGCTGAATGATTGTCAGTTTTAGGTTGGGGACAGTGGGCATCTGAGTGAAATCAGATCTAACTTACCGTAGGACAATTTCTATTGAATCATTAGTTTTTCAATGTTTCAATATTGGTAAGTTTAGGATTTTTTTTAACAACTTGTTTTTCCAACTGGCAGTTGGTCACATACATGACCTGGTAGATTTTTGTATGTGTCAGCTGGAGGGCAGAATGAGGAGGGCAGCTGCTGTCAGTGGGTGTGGGCGGTGGGACTGCTTTAGGACACGAGCAGGGGGATGTAGAGACAGTAGATGCAGTTCACCAAAAAATAATCTAAAAACCAAGTCATAATGAATCAGAGTAGAAATGCTTGTGTATTGAGACCGTTGGATCATAATAACTTTATAATTTGGCGTATCTCAAGCTTTTCTAAGTGTATTAATACTACTGGTCAGTTGATAATATATTTTGAACTTAGACACAGTTATATAAATATGGAAAAGTTATGTCTTGAAAACAATAAAAACTAAAATGAGTGCAAAATTAAAGCATTATTTAATTGTGTCAATCTGTGGGCAGTTTGTCTCAGCTTATTTTAGCTAGTTGTCATTTTCTACTTGCATTTATTTTTTAAATTTTTATTGCTTTGTAAATAATACCATTCAAAATTTCCACTTCCTCCCCTCCTCCCACTTCCCTCCCGCTCCCTCATTCACCCTCCTCCTTCCCCCTCCAGTCCTAAGAGAGGGCAGGTTACCCTGCTCTGTGGGAAGTCCAAGGCCCTCCCCATATCCATTCAGGCCTAGGAAGGTGTGTATCCAAACAGACTAGGATCCCAAAAAGCCAGTACATGCAGTAGAAACAAGTCCCAGTGCCATTATCAATGGCTTCTCAGTCAGCCCCCATTGTCAGCCACATTCAGAGAGTCTGGTTTGATCACATGCTCATTCAGTCCCAGTCCAGCTGGATTTGGTGAGCTCCCATTAGATCAGGCACACTGTCTCAGTGGGTGGACCTACCCCATGCGGTCCTGACTTCCTTGCTCATCTTCTCCCTCCTTCTGCTCTTCAACTGGACCTTGGGAGCTCAGTCCAGTGCTCCAGTGTGGGTCTCTGTCTCTATCTCTGTCCATCGCCGGACAAAGGTTCTATGGTGATATTCGAGATATTCATCAGTGTGACTATGGGACAAGGCCAGTTCAGGCACCCTCTCCTCTACTGCCCAAGGACCTAGCTGGGGACATCCCCGTGGACACCTGGGATCCCCTCTAGAGCCAAGTCTCTTGCCAACCCCAAAATGGTTCCTTTAAAAAGATATCTTCTTCCCTGCTCCCATAGCTGTCCTTCCTCCATCTCAACCATCCCACTCCCCCAAGCTCTCCCCAATCCTCCCCTTCTCCTTTCTCTCTCC
>PVIU01000182.1:0-97019 GCA_004026605.1 Ondatra zibethicus | reverse complement strand
TGTTTTTCTTTGGGTTCACCTTATAATTTAGCTTCTCCTGGGATCACAAACTATAGGCTCAATGTCCTTTGTTTATGGCTAGAATCTACTAATTAGTGAGTACATACCATATTCATTTTTTTGGGGTCTGGGTTATCTCACTCAGGATAGTGTTTTCTATTTATATCCATTTGCATGCAAAATTCAAGATGTCATTGTTTTTTTTACCACTGAGTAATACTCTAATGTTTATATGTTCCACACTTTCTTTATCCATTCTTCCATTGAGGGGCATCTAGGTTGTTTCCAGGTTCTGGCTCTTACAAATAATGCTGCTATGAACATAGTTGCACAAATGCTTTTGTAGTATGATTGGGCATCTTTTGGGTATATTCCCAAGAGTGGTATTGCTGGATCCTGAGGTAGGTTGATTCCCAATTTCCTGAGAAACCGCCACACTGATTTCCAAAGTGGTTGCACAAGTTTACATTCCCACCAGCAATGGATGAGTGTTCCCCTTACTCCACATCCTCTCCAGCATAGGCTATCATTGGTGTTTTTGATTTTAGTCATTCTGGGAGGTGTAAGATGATATCTCAAAGTTGTTTTGATTTGCTTTTCCCTGATTGCTGAGGAAGTTGAACATGACCTTAAATATCTTTTGGCCATTTGAACTTCTTCTGTTGAGAATTTTCTGTTCAGTTCAGTACCCCATTTTTTAATCGTGTTATTTAGAATTTTAATGTCTGGTTTCTTGAGTTCTATATATTTTTTGGAGATCAGACCTTTGTCTGATGTGGGGTTAGTGAAGATCTCCCATTCAATAGGTTGCCTTTTTGTCTTAATGACAGAGTCCTTTGCTTATAGAAGCTTCTCAGTTTCAGGAGGTCCCATTTATTCATTGTTGCTCTTATTGTCTGTACTACTGGGGTTATACGTAGGAAGTGGTCTCCTGTGCCCATGTGTTGCAGTCTACTTCCCACTTTCTCTTCTATCAGGTTCAGTGTGGTCAGATTTATATTGAGGTCTTTAATCCATTTGGACTTGAGTTTTGTGCATGGTGATAGATATGGATCTGTTTTCATTCTCCTACAGGTTGACATCCAGTTATGCCAGCACCATTTGTTAAAGATGCTTTCTTTCTTCCATTGTATAATTTTTAGCTCCTTTGTCAAAAGTCAGGTGTTCAAAGGTTTGTGAATTAATATCCGGGTCTTCGATTCGATTCCATTGTTCAACATCTCTGTTTTTATGCCAATACCAAGCTGTTTTCATTACTGTAGCTCTGTAATAGAGTTTGAAGTCAGGGATGGTAATGCCTCCAGAAGTACCTTTATTGTATAGGATTGTTTTGGCTATCCTGGGTTTTTTGTTTTTCCATATAAAGTTGATTATTGTTCTCTCAAGGTCTGTGAAGAATTTTGTTGGGATTTTGACGGGGATTGCATTGAATCTATAGATTGCCTTTGGTAGAATTAACATTTTTACTATGTTGATCCTACCAATCCAAGAGCATGGGAGATCCTTCCGTTTTCTGGTGTCCTCTTCAGTTTCTTTCTTCAAAGCCTTAAAGTTCTTGTCAAATAGATCTTTCACTTCCTTGGTTAGTGTTACCCCAAGATACTTTATGCTATTTGTGGCTATCGTGAAAGGTGATGTTTCTCTAATTTCCCTCTCTGCTTCTTTATCCTTTGTGTATAGGAGGGCTACTGATTTTTTTGAGTTGATCTTGTATCCTGCCATATCACTGAAGGTATTTATCAGCTGTAGGAGTTCTATGGTAGAGTTTTTGGGGTCACTTATGTACACTATCATATCATCTGCAAATAACGAAAGGTTGACTTCTTCCTTTCCAATTTGAATCCCCTTGATCTCCTTTTGGTTGTCTTATTGCTATTGCTAGGACTTCAAGCACTATATTGAAGAGATATGGAGAGAATGGACAGCCTTGTCTTGTTCCTGATTTTAGTGGAATTGCTTTAAGTTTCTCTCCATTTAATTTGATGTTAGCTGTCGGCTTGCTGTATATTGCCTTTATTATATTTAGATATGATCCTTGTATCCCTAATCTCTCCAAGACCTTTATCATAAAGGGGTGTTGAATTTTGTCAAATGCTTTTTCAGCATCTAATGAAATGATCATATGTTTTTTTCTTTCAGTTTATTTATATGATGGATTTCATTGATAGATTTTCATATGTTGAACCATCCCTGCATCTCTGGGATGAAGCCTACTTGATCATAATGGATAATTTTTTGATGTGTTCCTGGATTCTGTTTGCCAGTATTTTATTGAGAATTTTTGCATCGATGTTCATGAGTGAGACTGGTCTGTAATTCTCTTTCTTGGTTGAGTCTTTGTGTGGTTTTGGTATCAGGGTAACTGTAGCTTCATAAAAAAAGTTTGGCAATGACTCTTCTGTTTCTATTATGTGAAACACATTAAGGAGTATAGATATTAGCTCTTCTTGGAAGTTCTGGTAGAATTCTGCATTAAAACCATCTGGTCCTGGGCTTTTTTTTGGTTGGGAGGTTTTTGATGACAGCTTCTATTTCCTTGCGACTTATAGGTCTGTTTAAATTGTTCTCCTGGTCTTGATTTAATTTTGGTATATGGTACTTATCTAAAAAAATGTCCATTTCTTTTACATCTTCCAAATTTGTGGCATACAGGCTTATGTAGTAAGACCTAATGATTCTCTGAATTTCCTCAGTGTCTGTTGTTATGTCCCCCTTTTCATTTCTGATCTTGTTAATTTGCATGTTCTCTCTCTGCTTTTATTAGTTTGGATAGGGGTTTGTCAATCTTGTTGATTTTCTCAAAGAACCAGCTCTTTGTTTCATTGATTCTTTGGATTCTTTTCTTTGCTTCTATTTTGTTGATTTCAGCCCTCAGTTTGATTATTTCCAGTCTTCTCCTCCTGGGTGAGTCTGGTTCTTTTCTCTAGCTTTCAGGTGTGCTGTTAAGTCTCTAATGTGAGCTTTCTCCGTTTTCTTTATGTGGGCACTTAGTGCTATGAACTTTCCTCTTAGCACTGCTTTCATAGTGTTCCATAGGGTCCCATAGGTTTGGGTATGTTATGTCTTTATTTTCATTGAATTCAAGGAAGACTTTAATTTCTTTCTTTATTTCTTCCTTTACCCAGGGATGGTTCAATAGTTGACTGTTCAGTTTCCATGAGTTTGTAGGCTTTCTGGGGGTAGAATTGTTGTTAAATTCTAAGTTTATTCCTTGGTGATCTGATAAGACACAGGTGGTTACTACAATTTTTTGTATCTTTGGATGTTTGCTTTGTAACCGAGTATGTGATCAATTTTCGAGAAGGTTCCATGAGATGCTGAGAAGAAGGTATATTCTTTTCTATTTGGGTGGAATGTTCTATAGATGTCTGTTAAGTCCATTTGATTCAGTACATCTGTTAGTTCTCTTATTTCTTATCTCTTACATCTGTTAAGTTTCTGTCTGGTTGACCTGTCCATTGGTGAGAGAGGAGTGTTGAAATCTCCTACTATTAGTGTGTGGGGTTTGATGTGTGCTTTGAGTTCTAGTAATGTTTCTTTTACATATGTGGGTGCTTTTATATTAGGGGCATAGATATTCAGGATTGAGACTTCATTCTGATGAATTGTTCCTGTTATGAGTATAAAGTGTTCTCCATCTCTTCTGATTGATTTTAGTTTGAAATCAATTTTGTTAGATATTAGTATAGCTACACCCGCTTGTTTCTTAGGGCCGTTTGACTGAAAAACCTTTTCCCAACCCTTTACTCTGAGGTAATGTCTGTCTTTGAGGTTGAGGTGTGTTTCTTGTAAACAGCAGAATGTTGGATCCTGTTTTTGTATTCATTCTCTTAACCTGTGCCTTTTTATAGGTGAATTAAGTCCAGTGATATTAATGACCAGTGGTTGTTAACTCCAGTTATTTTTTTCTTGGTAGTGTGTGTGTGTTTCCCTTCTTCGAGTTGTGCTGGTGGAGTGTTGTCAGATGTTGTCTGTGTTATTATGGGTGTTGTTGGCTTCCTTGTGTTGTGGTTTTCCTTCTAGTAGTTTCTGTAAGGCTGGGTTTGTGGCTATGTATTGTTTAAATATGTTTTTGTCCTGGAATATCTTGTTTTTTCCATCGATGGTGAAAGAAAGCTTTGCTGGGTATAGTAGTCTGGGCTTGCATCCATGGTCTCTTAGTGTCTGCAGCATATCTATCCAAGACCTTCTTGCGTTCCTGTTTTCCATAGAGAAGTCAGGTGTAATTCTGATAGGTTTACCTTTATATGTTACTTTACTTTTTTCCTTTGTAGCTCTTAATATTCTTTCTTTATCCTGAATGGGTTTTTTTTTTTTGATTATTAAATGGCGAGGGGATGGGTTTTTTTTTGATCCAGTCTATTTGGTGTTCTGTATGCTTCTTGTACCTTCATAGGAATATCCTTCTTTAGGTTGGGAATGTTTTCTTCTATAATTTTGTTGAATATATTTTCTGGGCCTTTGAGCTGTAATTCTTCTCCTTCTTCTACCCCTATTTCTCTTAGGTTTGGTCTTTTCATGGTGTCCCAAATTTCCTGGATGTTTTGTCTTAAGAATTTGTTGGATTTGCTCAATGAGTTTATTTCCTCTATAGTATCTTCAATGTCTGAGATTCTTTCTTCTATTTCTTGTATTCTGTTGCTTATATTTGTCTCTGTAGTTCCTGTTCATTTACCCAGATTTTCCATATCCAGCTATCCCTCGGTTTGTGTTTTCTTTATTACCTCCATTTCTGTCTTCAAATCTTAAACTGTTTCCTTTACCTGTTTGATTGCTTTTTCTTGGTTTTCTAGGGTATCTTTGAGGGATTTATTAATTTGTTCTAACTTTTTGTTTGTCTTCTCTTCCATTTCTTTAAGGGAGTTTTTTTTTTTAACATCCTGTTTAAGGGTCTCTGTCATTTTCATAATGTTACGATTAGCGTCGATTTCTTCTACTTCTTCTGGATTAGGGTGTTCAAATCTTCCTGTTGCGTGTTTGCTGGATTCTGGTGTTAACCTGTTGCTTTTCAGGTTGTTGGAGGAATTCTTGCATTGGTGCCTGCCCATCTCTTCCTTCAAATGCGGCCAGGAGAGTCTTGGCGTCTTGGTCCAGTCTTTGCTGTGGCTGACTGTGTACTTGGGGGTTTTTCTTGTTCTGCCCTCTCTTAGGTCCCCTTAGCACTGGAGTTGGCTCTCAGATCCCCTCCACCCTGAAGCAGGCTGTGGTGGTGGATCTAAGGACCCCGCAGATGGAAAGGGTTGCTTGGGGGCAAGATGGAATGGGGTAAATAGAGAAAGCCAGTAGCTGGGGAGACACCCCACTGAATGGCCAGAAATGTTTAGGGAATTGGAGGGGGCCTGTACTCCGTTCTTGGGGCGTCCGCTTGGCCGAGCGGGCACACACTTACCCCTCCGGATGGATCTCCTCAGTACAGGCTTGTATTTATTTATTTTTTTCACTGTTACCTTTAACCTTTTTAGGCCCCAGGCGATAACTTAGCAGGTAAAGGTAGGCATCTGCTGCCTAGCCTGATAACCTCAGTTTGATTGCCAGTTCCCACATGGTGAAAGGACAGAGCCAACGTCCTCAGGTTGTCCTCTGACCTCTGCATGCCTGCTGTGGCATTTATATGCCCACATATATCCACAAAGGAAATTGATGTAAATATCAAAGACTTTAAAAAAACTGCCGAAGTCAGAGCTGAGAAAGTGATTTTTGTAAGCATGAGTGTCCAAGTCTGGGTCTGCAGCTCCTGTGTCAAAGCTGGACGTGGTTGCCTGGGGCTGTCATCCCATCTCTGACGGGTGGTGACAGGTGGGCTCAGGAGCACGCTGGCCACCTCCCCTTTTTTCCTTTGGCATCAAAACTGATAAATGTTGCAAGTACTCTGAGAAGCTTAAAAAGTGTTCTTAAAACCTCCCTCAGTTCAGAATTCTGTGAGAGAGGCCAAATTTTTAGCTACTCAAGACTTTTACCAGATCTCTGGCATTTGATTTAGGAAAACTGGGGGAAAATGTATTTCAGAAATGTTGTAAGTGGGAATAAATATTTCTTAGTGTGCTTTGAAGGGTGTTGCAGGCCGGGCATTTGGTGCACATTCGTGTGCCTCCTCTTGGCCAGGCTTATGCTCTGGGTACATCCCCTGCATTCTCTCAGGGGCCTCCCAGTGCCTTCGAGAAGAGACCGTGTCACATGGAGATTAAATTCATTTCCTATAACTATTTGGATTATGGGCCTGAAAATAGGATTCAGCGTGGTGACTGGATTGCTCTCCTCACCACCTGTGAGCACTCCTTTGGGAGCCGGAGGAGTTAGGCCAAGGCTCCTCAGGTTTTCCTGCTTGTGTATCGTCTCACATGGCATCTGTGCAGAAACACCTGGGTGCTTGGTTTTCCTGCTTGTGTATCGTCTCACATGGCATCTGTGCAGAAACACCTGGGTGCTTGGTTTTCCTGCTTGTGTATCGTCTCACATGGCATCTGTGCAGAAACACCTGGGTGCTTGGTTTTCCTGCTTCTCAGTTCTCACTGAATACTGGAGACAGACCGGGTTTCTTCGGATTGCCGCCCTCTTGATCTCAAACCAAAGTAAACAACAACTTGGCACTGGATGTGTTAAATATATAATCAGAAAGTAGGTTCCTGTTACTAAGTGCCTGACTTGTCTTTGCCGACACCAGAAGTCGATGCCCTGGCTCTGCCCGAAACTCCTATCAGTGCTGGGGTTAGGGCTAGAAAGTGAGTGCTTGCCCAGAGCACTAATTGGGGGCGGGGATATATTGCTGTTGTTCTCTTGGTGCCTGACATAGGAGAGCCTCAATAGCATGCATGAACTAAGCTGGAGAGGACCCAAGCACATGCGCTGGGGTGGGAGAGTAGAGACAGTGTGACTTGTGCTCAGGACCTGTTTCTTGGGCTGGGTTTATGAATTGCAGGTAAGGTGATTTGGTTTCAACAATCCTTTCCCTGCTTCTCCTAAGATATTTAAAGATGTCTTTATAAATATATATATACTCACTTTCACTATGTACCTCTCGCTGGTCTTGAATTTGCTGTGTAGACTACAATGGCCTTAAACTCGGAGAGATTCACCTGCCTCTGCCCTCAGCTGCCTCTGCCCTCAGAGGGCTGTGATTAAAGGCTGTGTACCACCACACCAGGCTCTGTATTGATTTTTACTTAACTATTTCCAACCCATTTGATGCTAGGACTGATGGTAGCTTAGAACTTTTCTTAAATTGCTGCCTTTTGCCATCTGGATCTAGTGCGGCCTAGAATCACATACCCCCTTGTATGCAATATAATTTAAGAATGTTTCTTTTTTTAATGTATAGGCAGGCCAGTATATAGATTTTAAAGTTGGATACTTGCCTCAAAGCAAAACAGCACAAAGGAAATGGATCCTGCACTTGTACAAGTATAATTAAGACATTCCAAAGTTTGTTTTATGAACTATAAGCTGTTTGCTAAAAATGAAACTGGTACTCATGTCTTATTGTCTATAGCAAGAATTCCAGAGGTTTTTCTTACTTTCTAGGAGTTGATACTTTTTTAAAGTTAATAATATTATGCTTTATACAATCTTTCAAAACAAAGCAAATTTGGGATAAACTTTTATTCTCAACTATGTGTCCACATAGCTACAGTATATGGATTTTCAGATTAGAGTGCTTTGGGTCTTGTAATAGAAACTGAATATAGATTGAAATAAAATTGATATTCTTGAGACCTAGTTTGGCTGAATGTTGTGATGGATTCTTTTTCTTTTCTATTTTTTATTGCACTATGCATTTTTCTCCACTTCCTTTCCTTCCTCCCCTCTTCCCTTCTACCCTCTTCCGTGATCCTCACACTCCAAATTTACTCAGGAGATCTTGTCTTTTTCTCCTTCCTATGTAGATCTATGTATGTCTTTCCTAGGGTCTTCTTTGTTGTCTAGGTTCTCCGGGGTTGTGGGTTGGCTGTTTTTTCTTTGTTTTATGTCTAAAAGCCACTTATGAATAAGTACACATTATATTTGTCTTTCTGGGTCTGGGTTACCTCACTCAATTATGTTTTTTTCATAGATCCGTCCATTTGACTACAGATTTCAAGATGTTATTTTTTTACAGCTGAGTAATAATCCATTGTGTAAATGTACCACATTTTCTTTATCCATTCTTCCATTGATTGGTATCTAGGTTGTTTCCAGGTTCTGGCTATTATAACTAATGCTGCTATGAACATCACCACCAACAAAAACTAAAATAACAGGAATTAGTAATCACTGGTCATTAATATCCATTAATATAAATGGTCTCAACTCACCTCTAAAAAGACACAGGCTAGTAAATTAAATACAAAAACAGAACCCATCCTTCTGCTACATACAAGAAACACACCTCAACCTCAAAGACAGACTTTTCTCAGAGTAAAAGGTTGGGAAAAGATTTTCCAATCAAATGACCCTAGGAAACAAGCTGGTATAGCTGTCCTAATATCTAACAAAATAGACTTCAAACTAAAATCAATCAAAAGAGATGGAGAAGGACATTTCATATTTGTTACAGGGAAAATCTTAATTCTGAACATCTATACCCCCAATACAAGGGCACCCTTATATTTAAAAGAAACATTACTCAATTTTAAATCACACATTAAGCCCCACACACTAATAGTGGGAGACTTCAATACCCCACTTTCACCATGGGACAGGTCTGCCAGACAGAAACCTAACAGAAATAAGGGAACTAACAGATGTGATGGATTCTTGCTCTTCTTTTCAACACATTTTTTTTTTTTTGGTTTCGAGGAACTTTTTTGATTTTTATTCAATTCTTTCAAATTAATGAGACCTTTCTTTCCTTAAATACAGCAACCTTTTATTGTCCAGTGTATTTCAAAATAAGCATAGCCAGGCAAAATTATCCAGTTGGTAAAGGCACTTGCTGCCAAGCCTGGCTTTGTGAGTTCAATCCCCAAGACCTACATTGTGGAAGAAAAGAACTGACTCCAGAAAGTTGTTCTCTGACCTCCACACATGGCCCATGACACAACACTCCCACTCTGAATAAATAATCTATTAATAAGCCATAGTCTACTGAAAGTCGAGATTTTCTGTCTACTGTTCTTCACTCTCCCTTCTTGCTGTCCCCTGGTTCTGTTGGAGAGACTAGCACCTGTTCAGGTTCAGACCAGTTTGTCCACCCAGCAAACACCGGTTTTGAATCCAGAAAGCTGTAGAATTATTAAGTTGTATGCCAGCAGGGTTGTAGTGTGTGTGGAGTTGGAAGAGGAGCATGAGAAGCGATGACTTGTCTTCTGACCAAGAAGCTGGGTTCCAGGCTGCTGCATTCCAGAAGAGTAGGGAGGGTTATGGCAGCTGACACTTCTGTTCTCAACAGTACCTTCCACAGGCGTGGAAATGATTGCTGTACTATGCATTTTTATTATCTCTAAAGAGTGATTTATGCCCCCATTTTTGCATTATTGTCCACCAAGTACTGCCCTTTGTCAGAGGGCCTGTGCTAGTCAATTTTTTAGATCTTTGTCTTCATTAGTATAGCAATTTTTGCTTGTAATCATTGTACTAGACCTGGCTGATAAGCTAAGACACTGTGAGATTCATAGTACTGACATCTAACCTTGCCACTGCCTTCTTGACCCTTCTGCTTCCCAAACATGGGTTCATTTAAAAAAAAAAAAACAAGGTAAAACTCCATCTATTTTTCACACGTATTGTGGGCAGTTTAAAGGTTGGTCAGAATCAAATATTATGCTTTCAAGTTTGATAATGTATGAGTGCAGAAGGTTGACCTTTGCTACACAGTCATACATCAACCTGACATGAGCACTAGATGCAGCAGTTACCTTTAGTATATTGGAGTGCTGCTTTAGCTTCTATCGTCCATGCAATTATTGCAAAAAATTAAAACGCATTTAGGTTCCAATTCTGAAATTTGTAAAGTTTAGCTTTTTTGGAAATAGCTATTATTTATACATTTGCATCCAACACAAGCTTGGTCTTCATAAGATGCACTTGTTCACTAATAAAGATTGTTAATTATTGCTCTGATAACAGGCAGATTAGTGTAAAGCTATTTTGTGTTTTAGGGATAAGTTCTAAGACAGCTCAAAGAAGTTTTACCAAATGATATTTTAATACATGTGCCAGTGATTGACTAAAAGAACATTTAGTGATAATAAGGACCCTTTTGTGAATAACATAATGCCACATATAGGTTCTGCCATCTGTAGGATTTTCATCCTGATGTGTTCATTTAGTCATTCATTTTCCCTTCGATGAATGCTATCCACAAGCCAGGCATGGTGGATAGAAATGAGACTGGGACCCTGTTCTCAAGAGTTCATAGCGCCTCTGCTTTGTCTGCTAGCCTGGCTTAACCACAGGAAGGTCTGAGATGAAAACACAGTGACTTCACTTAATTAGATGCTAAGTGAAAAGTGCATTGGCCAGTGTGGCCCAGAATGGTCAAGCTCTTTCTGTAGCTCCCACCGTCTTCATTGTCCTGTGACTCAGTTTGCCTCTTTACTAGTTCTCTTCAAACCCCTCCTTTTCTGATGCAGAGGTTGTTAGTAGGGATGGAAGGAGTTCGAAGGCCTCAGGGAATGCTTCGTACAGTCTTGTGTCTGTGCACACATTGATCCTGGAAGAGAACACAGATCTCATTTAGTTTCCTGAGAGGACCAGGAGTCAAAGCGGGGAGGCAGTTGTGCCATGGGAACACTTAACTACTAAATGATTGCTCAGCATTATAGCAGTGTTTAGACTGATGTGAAAATAATCGAACCTTCTTCAGGCTCTAGAGAATTCTTCAAACTGTCCTCATGAACAGAAGCCACACTACGTGGTAAAGTTAATGGAAAGCATGTTCGGTGTGGTTTTGGACTCATGATAGCTTTATCGATGAACACTTTTGAGTGGAAGAGTGGCTTGAAATGTGTCATATTTTTAAGTTTTGAGAATAAGATGGAATATTGTGAGGAATCATAATACATTTGATATTGTAAATACCATATTCCTACTTAATTTTATTCCATTTTATTCTTTAGTTCCCACTTCTTTCCTCCTAGGATGCTCCTGCTTCTGCAGTGATGTCGTAAAATTAATTTTGCTCACTCATGTCTACTTGCTGTATCTTGTGGTCTTTGTTGTTATTTTTTTGTCCTTTCAGGTCTAGAGATTCAGCCTAGGGCCTAGTGTAAGCACTCAACCACTGAGTTTTATCCCCAGCACCAGCTCCTTTACAGCTTTCTATCTTTTTAACACAGTTTTCTGTCCCGTGAGCTTCCTTTTTAGTATTTAGTCTTTTCCGTTTGTATCCTTTATAAATTATATAATACTGCTGTATAATTCGCTATATTCTTAAAGCAGAACTGGGTCTGAGCAAGATACTGTCCGGGTGGGACCAGAATTTGCTGCTTATAGCTGTTTTCACGTGACCTGCGGTTACCAAACTCTAGAATCAATCACTGTCCGCTCGCTATCGTCCGAGGCCTTGTAGACATCTGCCACCAAGAAGAGGCTGCAACCCTGGAACCTGCTCTTTACAGACCTGGAGCAGCTGCCAGCGGCAATGAGTTCCCCCTCCCATGTAGACAGCTGAGGGCAAGGATGCACGGGTGCAGAGCCACAGTTCTTGCCTCAGTTTCTCCTTAATTTCATATGCATCTGTTTTGTATTTTTAGTTTGAATCATTCCGATCATTTTATTTTTTTCACTATACTAAAGGGAAGGGGGAGAGTCTTTAATTCCTTTAAAATACTTTAACAAATTTAAAATTGGTGTGAGGAATGCTTGTTCGGTGTTAAGAGGAAACTGGATGCAAAGTTACAGTGCATATGGTCTGATCTTACATCTGAAGATTCAGATGTGTGTGTGTGTGTGTGTGTGTGTGTGTGTGTGTGTGTGTGTGCATGCGTGCACGCGCGTGTGTGTTAGACATAAAAAGAACTTGGAAAAATACAACGTTTTGACTACTTTAACTGTGGGATATGCATTACTCTTTTCTTTTCTCCTTAAGTTTTCTAAATTTACTGTCAAAATTCACTACTTATTCTTAATTTATTTCCGACTATCTACTTTTACTATTTTAAAATAAACTACAAATCTAGAACAGTGCCCTACAGAAAGATTGCCAGATCTCAGTTAATACGCTTAGTTCCAAATTCAGGATGTTTTTATATGTGTAAAGTATTTTGGGAAAGAGTTGACTTAAATTCAGCTTTAAACGTGGGAGATCAGAGTCTGGGGAGAAAAAAGAGTTTTTGTGAGCAATAAAATCTACAGACTCCTGTTACCCCAAAAATGGAGAGAAGGAAGGAATGCTCTATGAATGATACAGGATTAAGCATTAGGAAGGAACCAGAGCGAGGTTGCTCCCAGTGGCTAGACACACTCTCGGCTTGTCTGCACTGTGAAGGCTCTTCTCCCCACAGCTGCATATTTCCTCTGCCTTCCTTTATTTGCATATATGTTGATATGCACAGCTCATTAATTCTTCTAATTAAGAGAAATGAATAAAACCTTCTGTCTTCTAATAAGTACTTATTTTATTATATTCAATATGATACCATAATCTTTGATCCCTTAAAATATTTCTTTGGACATCTCACAACTGAGCTCTTCCAGAGACTATTTCTTAAGTGTGTTCAAATAATTTCCCAAAGTTGGCTTTGTATATAAATTTAGAAATGATTATACTTAAGTATGTAGTAATGCATGCTAGTATAGTTTGGTCTAGAATGTTCATGCAACAAAGAACAGTTACTACAAATTATGATACAAGCCTCACCAATTGTGAACTTAAGACAATTTGTAATAAGTTTGAAAATTAACTTCACTATTTAGGAGATTAAAGTCAGATAGATTTATGGTATATGTGAGATTTTGTAAGGATACTACTTAAGAGTTACATGTTTTAAATGTATGACTATGTATAATAGTGTAATCAGAGGCATTTTGATTCACTAGTTTTCTATAGGGTGGAGCTGTTATTGATTACTTAATATTTATCCATCCTATTGTAAGACCTTTTATGTCCACAGTATTATTTGATCCTAAGAATGATTCTTTGCAATAGATAATTTTTATCTCCATCTTGTAGATAAGGAAACTGATGTTCAAAATTAACTAACTCATGTAAGGGTAACTCAGTAAGTGATAGAGGAAAGGTCTGAACTTAGGTATCCATTGTGTAAGTATTTCATGTATCCTCCACTCTTCTTTTAACCTAATTTTTAAAATTGATTCTTTGGGAATTTTATATCATGTACCCACTCATTTCCCAGTGCTTCCATGTCTGCCCTCCACGCTTGTAAATAAAATAAAAATATAAAAATGATTAAAAAACC
The DNA here is from genome assembly GCA_004026605.1 of Ondatra zibethicus. Lineage (NCBI taxonomy): Eukaryota > Metazoa > Chordata > Mammalia > Rodentia > Cricetidae > Ondatra > Ondatra zibethicus. The sequence goes on along the minus strand of PVIU01000182.1, from coordinate 83,685 downwards.
ACTTCACTCCTCCATCTTTCCGAACTCTTCTCCATCACATCTTCACTCACCGTAGAGATATTGGAAGCTGCACTGTGTCACATGCACAGTGCACCCGTTTGCCCAAACAGCTTTCCTTGCAGATATGCGCTGCCGTGAGGAGTTGGCCTGGTTCAAGGCCTCTAGCTTCTGGTACACCATCAATACTAGACTCTCGCCGAGACTCTCATGGAGAGTCATGGAGAGCCTTTGGCTATGGATCTGCCTGACTGGCCCCTTCACGTCCTCCAGCAGGTCATAGATGGTGTAGATTTTGGGTTGGGCTAACTCAAAGCCTGGATGGTAGCTGGCTTGGTCTGTCAGGGTCTTCTCAAGGAACCACTCCTCAGGTGAGGGTGGGGCCGTCTCTCCGGCACCAATAGCACTGGGGCCAGTGAGGGGTGGGTCCAGCTCTCCCAGGGCCGGTAAGGGCTGGGACTAGCTCAGCACAGCCCTCAGACATCAACATATCTTTGGGTCTAGACTCCGGCATCCACATGGCCTTGAGTGGTAGCACAGGCCACAAACATCAACACAGACCGTGGCTGCAGTAGGGTCATCAGCCCAGACACGGGGTCCTGTGCTGATCGTGGCCTCAGGTGGTGGCCCAGATCACAGATACATGCTTGACCTTTGGTGGTAACACGGGCATGGGATATCAACACAGACCCTGGCTGTAGCAGGGCCATAGCTTCAAACACAGCTTTGGTGGCAGCACAGGCCCAGACATCAGTTTGCCTCAGGTGACAGCGCAGGCCACTCCCATTGGGTCCTTGTGCTCATCACATCTCCAGTTCTCCCTCTCCACAGCCCAGGAACCACTTTGCTTCTCTTTCTCTCCCATTTCTCCATCACACATTTGCTCATTGCCTCTTTGTATCCTTCACTCGTAACCATTTGGTAAGGTTGAAATTTTACTAACATTTTCCTTTACCTAATGTACCTTAAAATGAATAAAATATACTGTAATAATAATTTATAACAATGTGTTAAACAGTATTTGAAAAAGTAAAGAATATACAGAGAATTTATTGACCAGGTTTTCTGAAGCTCTGATGCAGATGTAAGAAACTGAAAAAGAATATTCTACTGCCTACTGACTTCTCTACTTAGCAGTAAAGGGTACTGTATTTGTTCTGCCTGCACTATTTGCTGTAATTCTTCTAGGATACCACAGAATGGAATTAGTTTGCAATGACAAAAAGGATGATTGAAGTTGCTCTGTGTATTAATTATATTTCTATTCTTGATGTTGAATGAATTTCTAAAACATTCTTTGATGCTGTACCATTTAATAAATTGTCTTTCAGCTAAGCATGATGTTGTATGCCTGTAATCCCAGGATTTGAGAGGTTGGGGCCACAAACATCAACACAGACTGTGACTGCAGTAGGGCTATCAGCCCAGACACAGGGTCCTGTGCTGATCGTGGCCTCAGGTGGTGGCCCAGATCACAGATACATGCCACCACAACAAAGCACTGTTGTGGAATGTTAGTTTAAGATGTGTTACATTTGTTTATGCTGTGGAATATTTAATGATGCAAAGATGTGTTGTATTTTTTACGAGGCATTTGTTTAACTTTGTAAAGCTGTGCTACTTTGCCTGTCTAATACTTGATTGGTCTAATAAAGAGCTGAATGGTCAATAAGTAGACAGGGGAAGGATAGGTGGGACTGACATGGAGAGAGAATAAATAGGAGAAATCTGGAGAGAAGGGCAAGGAGCGAGAAAGGGAGAAGAGGAGGACTCCAGGGATCAGCCACCCAGCTACCCAGCCAGCCATGGAGTAAGAAGGAAAGAAGATATATAGACTAAAGAAAGGCAAAAGCCCAGAAGCAAAACATAGTAAAAGAGAAACAAGATAATTTAAGTTAGAAAAGTTGGTTAGAAACAAGCCAAGCTAAGGCCGGGCATTCATAAATAAGAATAAGTCTCCATGTATTTATTTGGGGGTGGGGTGACAGGCCACCAAAGAGTAAAAATCCAACTACATTTTGGTACCCAACATGGAGCCCAAGAAGCTTTAAAAAATAGATGATACGGCTCCTTCAAGAGTCTTTGCCTTACATCAAGCCCTTGAGCAGGGGATACATTAAGTTTCTTTTTAAAAAGAAAAAAAATGTCTGCCACAGTGCAAGCACTGGCATTCTAGATCTTGGGGGGTGGGGGGATGCTGAATGCAGTTTCTGGTCAAATGCTCCTCCACTGGGCTGTAAGCTTTAGGCTTGGCTCTCACCAACCTAGAATTGGGTGGAACAATTCAACAAAGACACATGGAGGACCCAGCTTTGCTCACATGGTCAAGAAAAGCTCAAAGATATACATTAAAAGAGGTCCAGATAGAAAAATCTCTAAACAGGTTCCAGTGTGTGTTTCAATGTGTGTAGGCTTAAGAAAGAAAGAGAAAGGGTATGGACAGTCATAGAAAGAAATAGTTTAGAAATAATAAAGTCTTTAAAGAGAGAAGTAAAGTAATATATATATATATATATATATATATATATATATATATATATATATATATATATGCCACATAGAGATGGGAAATACATAGGGAGTCTGGATCCTGTATGTTGTTTTGAGGATTTTGAATTTTTTGATAGTTGATAAGCAAATGACAGCTGCTAAGAGAAATGGGATTGAAAGGCTGTTGAAATAAATCAGCCTAGATATTTTAAGAATGCCTTAACTTTAAAATGGAAGTGAAAAAATGTATTTGTCAAATGGAAGTCAAAAATACTTTGGAGAACTTTTGCTTTTGTTTCCATAGGAGACAAGAGACTGTGGATTTGTTCCAGGTTAGTATGGATTTGGTTTGAGCAAGGGAGAACTCCTGAATCTTGACAGGTGATATATATTAACAAAGATTACTGCTGGTCTTCCCAGGACTTGGCCGTTATCTCAAACTTTTTCAGGGACCCTTAAAGATGTCTTTGCCCATAGACAACTGGAAGCAGTCTGGAGGACGTGATGCCCATATTCCCAAGAGATGGGGTGGGTGGTCTTGGTTTATTTTGTGGATTATGAATGTTTGTTATCATTTAAGGGAATATATAGGATAAGAAAAATATTAATCTCAGATATTTTGTACTGCCATGGATTTTAGTATATTGAGACAAATTTAAAGTTAATTTTATTACACTGTATGTATGTTTCTACTCTTGTTTAGGGTATTGTGCTTATGCGCTCATTTAAAATGCAATGTATAAATGAGAAATGACTTTAGTAGTTAATCTGTAATCAAACTTAGGCACATTAGGTATGTTTTCAAGGTTAAACTGGTATATTTTAGATGGTTCACAAATGCTTCAAAGACCTACAGAATATGGCATTTAAAATGTTTTCTATGACAATGACACACATCTGGTCCTGGCAGTACCAGCTTACTTCATAAAAGTATGATGGACATTGAAGAAGCTCCATAGGAGCTGGCTTCCATTGTGGCAAGGCTAGCCATTTGGGCAAGAAACTGCTTTTGCCTTGACTACTTGAGAGTATGCTGTATAAACTGGACATGCAGGACCTACAGGACAGTGACTGATAAACTTTATCAGAACAATGTGGGATGGTCCTTTAGGGTCCCTGCTTCATGGAACAGCCTGCCAGACATTCTGCAGGACACAGAGCAAAGTGAAGGATGAACTTTGCCAACACAAGGTGGAACAGTTCTTAAAATTTTCTGCTTCACTGAAAAGTCTGCCAGATACTCTAGGCCTGTAGGTTGAAGATGGGCGCCCCAATGTTGCAGAGGAACTTTGGGTGACTGTCCAGGCAGCCAGATGTCTGTTATTTCTAGAGTTTTAGAAGTTGCTTGCAAAGCACTTCCTGTTTACTCAAGTAATAGTATACCCTTCCGGGATCTTTTATGGTGTTAAAGACTAAATAGAGTTTTAGTTTCCCTTAGTTATGATAGAAAGTAAATTAGGCATAAAACTTTGGAGTTACTAAGATGGGATGCATGGTGGAGTATTTTCTCTGAATTTTCTAAATACAAATGGACTGAATATTGTAAATGTAATTTTCTTGATAACTGTTTTTGTTGTATGTTTTACTATGTTAAAGTTAAAACCTTTCATTTTTATTTAGACAAAAGGGGGAAAGCCCATTTCCAATAAGATATTCCCTTAAAGCATTAAAAGAATTACACATTTATTGTCTCATCAAAATATTTGTTCTGAGTCCACATTGTCAATTTGGTTTATACAAGAAAATGCAGACTTTTGCACAGACTGGATGTTCCCTGGAGATCCAGTGTTCCTTAGGTAGCTTCAGCTGTCTGTCTGTACAGTGCGGGGCACACACTAGTTCTCCACAGCTGAGTTCTGGATTTTCTAGTAAGACACTGTGCCCCAGTATCAATGTTCACCTTCATTGGGACTTAAATTCCTCACCAGAGTGTCAGAAATCTTAGTTTTAGATTTTCTTGTCCTCCAGATCTTTGCTTTGGTGTTGTAGAAGCTAGGGAGGGAAGGATATTGGTGGCTGCTACCCAGAGCTCGCAACTCCAGAGCTTCGCCTAGAGGAACAGATGCTGTACAGTTGTCTTTCTTCATTTAATCTGTGGATCTATAAAGCCTGTGTGCCTGGCCCCCCTCTCCTCACATTCCCGGGCATCATCCTTGGGTTTCTAGACTGCTCACCCAGGACTTCCGTCTCCAGTACTTTGCGTGTTCTGTTGCATTTGGTGTGAGGATCAGCCTTTCCCTTAGTTCATTATGAACTTACACGTGTCTTTCAGAATTCCTATTTATATGTAATTTTTATACCGTGCTAGTTGCAAAAAGCATTCTTTCTCCAAATGCATAATTAGTAGATTGTTGTCAGATGGTTGATAGATGGGCAAATGTGAGACTCTGGGAAGAGAGGTGGATTATGTTCTCCCACCCACTTCTGCTGACACTCCTAAGAGCAGTTCCGGGACCTGACAATCAGCCTTTGCTGGGAAAGGCATCTTTTCCAGAAATCCAGGGAACTCTTTTCTTAAAACTTACTTCAATTTTTATGTTGTGCTTTATAGAATCCTCAGATTCCACATAGTTATTTCCCAATCATTTGACTAATCTTTTTCCCCTGAGAGGACTGTATCTTTAGTAGTTTAAGCACAGTTATTTCAGGAGAATTGTAAAGTAAAATGAAGCTAAAGAGACTCCTGATTGAAAGCTGAAATTACAAATGCTTAAAAACTTCTTCTAATAACCGAAACTGAAAACTTCCTCGTGTGTTATTTCAATGACTTATACAAAGGATACAGCACAAGATGTTGGCTCAGGGTAAAGAGCTCTTGCTAGAGTGTGCGAGGCCCCAGATTCCATTCTTAATACCAAAAAGTGAGTGAACACAACCAAAATTTGTACCTTAACTTTTGACTTTTATAAGATTATGACTTGTTTCAGATCTCAGTCCTTGTTGATTCAAAATAATCATTACCTGTTTACTTAAGGGTGTTTATTCGTCTTATTAAAAATTCTGCAGAGCTAAAGAGATGTCTCAGTTGCCAACAGCACTCAATTCTCTTGCAGAAAACCCAGGTTCATTCCCAGCACCAATATGGCAGCTCACAACTATCTGGTAATCTCTGTTCCAGGGGCTCCATCACTCTCTGGCTTACTTGGGCACCAGGCATGCACATGATACAGGCATATACACATGCAGACTAATATGTATAAAATAATAAAAATAAATGTCTTTGAAAACCATGCCTATTTGTTGTAACAGTAGTCACAGTTTATAGTACACACACATAAGACTATAAGATGTGTCCGTGTAAATTATGTCATAGGTTAACTTGTAATCATTTTCTTTTTTAGCTTTGAAGCTTTGTTTGCCGTGATTATTGACTCAATCTTTAATGTAGATATGCAGCAACCTTAAGTGATACACACACACAAATATATTTTATAATAAATTTTAACACCCAGGGGCCACTAAATTGTATCCTTACTGACGAATTATATTTTATAGTACTTAAATGTTTTGAATTAGAATTTATAATATAACTATTTTTGCAAGATAGATGGTGACTGAGTCCAGCTGTGGGCTCAGCTTTTCTTTCGGCACCAAGGCCTCTCCTATCTCATCTGGGCTGTTAGAATAGGCGCTTATGTGCTCTCCTATCCTTGCTCCTTACATTTATAGTGGAAGCCTGTCACACGGCGACTTACAAGCTCTACACTGCTCATCCTTATGCCCGCGGGGTGGTCCTCTTCCTGTATCCCCCTTTTTCTGCCTTAAACTCATCTTAGATACTCAGATAGCAGCTTGCTGTCTCTGACCTGGCCATAGCCCTTTAAAATATTTCTTCACTCCCCTTTCTTGCTTTCTTTATTAAATTAAAACCAATTTCACTATTATTGCCAGCACCCAGCAGCAATATTATCCTTGTCTGAAATACTGTATATATATATTTCTTCCTAGATCATCTCCCCAACCAGTAGAAAAAAATGCTTATTGCCAGAAATATCTGAGGTTTTTCTCTCTGCTATGTTTACAATGCCTGTAAAATGGTAGGTTGTCAATATCTGAATTGTCTAGGCACAACCTATGAGATCCTAGCAGGCTAGATTTTCTTGGTTCTCCCGCAGGAGAGAGGAACAAGATGGTTTATGTGGAGGAGATTCTCCTAATTACTCCTTTCTTGAGAATTGTAACCAAAGTCTTTTGGCTTAAGAGAGCTGGTCTTTTTTTGGCTGCTGCTTCCTTTCTTTTATTCTTTGAGAATTTTGTACAATGTTTTTAGGCTATATTCACCCCTCCTCCAACTCCTCTCAGATCTCCCCCTTTCCCAACCCGCACAACTTTGTGTCCTTCCCCACCTCCTCCCCCCCTCATCAAATCCAATTTGTGCTGCCCATATATTCTTGGATGTGTGGCCTTCCACGGCAGTGTGATCGATTTACCAAGGGCAAAACTCTTAAAGAAAACTGGCTCTTGTCTTCCAACAGCTATCAGTTGCCAGTAGCTCCTTTGCCAGAGGTGAGACTTCATGTCCACCTTCCCTCTCCATGCAGGGCTTTCGTTTGACTTGGTCTTACACAAGGCTTGTGAATGGAGTCACAATTGCTGAGCTCATGTGCAGCTGCCCTGTTGTATCCAGAGGACTCTGCTTTCTTGTATTCATTCACCACCTCTGGCTCTTATAGTCTTCCCACCCTGTCTTTTACAATGATACTTGAATCCTGGGAGGAGGGGATGTGATACAGATTTCCCATTTAGGGCCAAGCGTTCTGCAGTCTCCTGTTCTCTGGACCTTGACCAGTTGTGGGTCTCTGTGTTCATTTACATCTAATGTAAATAGGTGCAAATCAATTTTTCTGATGAGGATTGAGATATACATTGGTCTATGGTTATAATAATGAGTCATTAAGAATTGGTTTACTACTATGTCCATTTAGTAGAAGGTTCTTCCCTAGAGTCTAACCTGTCGAGCCACAAATTATTGGCCTGACAATGGTGCCCAGGTATGGGTTTAATCTTATAGAGTGGACCTTAAATCCGATTAGAAAATGGTTTGTCATTCCCTGATGTTCATGCTACTATTACACTAGCAGGCTTGTCTTGCCAGGCCAGACATTATTGTCACTTTCAGGGTTCACAGCTAAGACTGATGATTATGTTTTTCCTTTGGTAGTGTGCAAATTAGTCAGTATTAGTTTGAATGATGGTGTCCTTTGCTGTACAAAGCGTTTTAGCATTGTGAGGTCCTATTTCTTAATTGTTGGTCCTTTCACAATTTTATGTGTATGGATGTTTTGACTGCATGCATGTTTGTATACCATGTGTGTTCCTGGTGCCTGGTGCTAGAAGAGGCCAGAAAGGGTGTTGAATCCCCCAGGACTGAAGCTCCAGATAGTTGTGAGTTATTGTGTGGATGTTCGGAATGAACCTCAGTCCTTTGGAAGGGCAAACAGTGCTCTTAACCACTGAGCCATCTCCCCATGTGCCAAACTGTTGATCTGAACTTCCTGTGCTATTGGAGTCCTGACCAGAAAGGCTTTCTGCTCCAATAAGCTCAAGCATGTTCCTTACTTTCTCTTCTGTTAGGTTCTGGGCCCCAGGTCTTATGTTGAGGTCCTTGATCCATTTGGAGTTCACCTTTGTGAGGTGTGAGAGATAAGGATCAAGTCCCATTCTTCTTCGTGTAGGTATTCAATCTGACCAGCACCGTACTTGGATGGCACTGAAAACATGTACTTTAGGTTAGGGCAGCAGCATCAAGCACACTGATCAGGTGAATGAAAATCTGAAATTAAGACATGTGAAAGTATACTTAGCTGGCAGGGGAGATACCATGATCACCAAGGTGGTTTTCCCAGGGCGAGACTCAGCCATTGTGCACCATATGTGCTGAGCCCTGCGATTTCTCCAAATGTGGGATACTCAGCAAAATTTGTGGTGGTGGGGGGACTGCGTTCACACTCTCCCCGGGAGAAAAGACATGCAGAAGTCCCAGGACGTGGTGGCTCACACCTTAGACCTGAGGCTGAAGTCAGGATTGCCTTGAGTTTGTCTGAGGCCAAACTGGGCTTCATTGTGAGTTACAGGTCAGCTTCGGTTATAGAGTGAGACTTTGTGTCAAGAAAAAGATAATAAAATAGAATAAAAGGTGAGATAGGATTTTGAGGGAAAGTTTTATTAAAATGATTTTTGATTAAAACAATTTTATTTAATGTATTTATTTAAAATGCTTTTAAATAGTAGTATCTTCGAATGGTATGACTTAAATGGACTCAAAGGCGTAACAGCCCCTCCCCCCACTTCCCTTCAATTACTAACAGTCTCTACCTCAATCCCACTGATAATGATAGGCTAAAGTTATTGTCAAAATGGTAAATTATCCAGGCTTCCTTATCTTTGTTTGCTTCTAGACTTTAACACATTTCTTGGCTTGCTATTTCTCACTGTGGTAATAATGTAAGTTGAAATTAAGGTAGTCAATGTTACAACTTCTGGTAAATAACTGGGCATAGGGAGAATTCCTGACTGGAAGGAAATTTAGGGCCTGAGTGGACTGTAGTTGCATGCATTTCATTAGCTCACGTAATTGATAGCGATGCTAATGCATTAAAATGATTATTCTTTAGTTCCCAGCTTGCAGCATTAGCACACATGTATTCCATTAACACACACAAGCAAGAGCATTTATACATGTGGTAGCAAATGCGCTTTCAAAAGTCGTTTTGTAATGAGTGGGTGTTTGTGCGGCTGATCCACTAGTGTGTGTAAATGTGAACACCCCTGTATGCTACGGTGACATCTTTAAGTGACTGGAAATTCAGTAGAGAAGTTGTGTCCAGCCTTAGGACCAGTCTCAGTTAAAAGGTTATGCCTTTTAATAGCAAAATAGGTTGCCCTCTCAGACATACCTGAGAGTAGAGAATTTATTATATAAGGTACAATCTCATTGGGTTCATTGGGTATGCAAGGTGAATAACCTCATTAAGAATGGAAACTGAAAGAGATACAGTGCTATTCAAATAGGGCAAGAAGGGGCCAACAAGGTAGAACAAAGGCAGTTATGGAAGTCAACCACTGCTTTTATTTTGTGTTGAATAAAATAGATCACCAGCTTTGCTACTTAAAATCAAAAGGAGCCAAAGAAAGAGGCCTGGGCAGATTTATTTATTTTTTGTTCAAAGCATTGGATTAGAACATAGCTTCTTGGTCATGAATTAATGGAACTATCCCCAAAAGGTAGAAAATGTTCATTCTCACAAGTGTATCTTTAAAGGGCTGTAAAGAAAAATATCCTCTTGGGCACATTCCCCCCAAATGTGGGCATACCCTAATAGCTGGCTATTTTCATGTTTCCCATACCTTCTCTTATGAATTTATTTAATTTACTTTTGATTAAAAATAAAGTTATTTTCATACAGTATATTCCAATCACAGTTTCCCCTTCCTTATTCCCTTGCAGATCCTCCCTGCCTCTCCATCCTTCCAACTGCAGGCCTTTTTCTTCTTTTAAAAGAAAACAAACAGGCAAATAAAAAAGAGACTAGGATGAAATGCAAGTAGTAATTTAATGAAAGAAAGGAAGGGAAAAAGAAAGGAAGGAAGAGGGAATGAATGAAGAAAGACCATGAGAAATGCATAACACACACACACACCCTCAAAACCATAATATATAAGTAAAAGGTAAAAAAGAAAATGCCCAGACACAGTAATATGAGACAGAAAAATTCCCCAAGTCCTTAGAGTTCATTTGTGTTGGCCATCTACTACTGGGCATGGGCTTGTGCTTATGTGTGGTTTGCGTGCCGTACTGCGTTAGAGAAACTAAGTTTTCCTTTTTGTGTTGTTAATGGGAGACAGCTTGAGTCATGACTGGGAGCTGGTGTCCAGTTCCCGGTCAGTGCTGGGACCCTGTCTGGTTTGGACCTGTGCAGGCCCTGTGCCCGCTGCCACGGTCTCTGTGAGGTCATAGGTGCATCGGACCTGTTGGGTCTGGAAGGCCTCATTTTCTTGGTGTCCTCATTCCCTATGGCTCTTAGAATCTTTCTGCTTTCACTTCCCCAAAGTTCCCTGAGTCTTGAGAAAGAGGGCTTTGACAAAGATATCCCAATTAGGATGGAGTCTTCCAGGGTTTCTCACTCTGTACATTGTCTTGATGCGGATCTCTGTGTCAGGAGAAAGCTTCTCTAATGATGGCGGAGTGAGACACTTATCTGTGAGTATAGCAGAATGTTGCTAGGAGTCATATTTCTACATTCCTTTAGTGGAACAACACTATTTGGTCCATGGCCTATCTAGTCTTAGATTCTTGGCCACCCAAGCAGTGTCAGGCATGGGTCCCATCTTATGGAGTGGACCTTAAATCCAATTAGATAGTGGTTGGTTACACAGCTTTTGGGCCCCTATTGCAACAGTGTATCATGCAAGCAGGTCACCTAGAAGGGACAGATTGTAACAGGGCTGGTGTTTACCGTTCTTTGTTAGTACACAGAGTACTTTTCATAACCACGGTAGGGGCCAAGGCACCAGCTTGACTTCTCCATGTTCGTTGAAACCTAGGTGCTGTTTTCAGCAACAGGGCCTTACCATTAAGAGCCTTGGCAATAGTCTGAGTTGTTCAGGAGTTTCCATGGTTTATATTGGAATTTCAAAATGGAGAATGCTTCTTTTTATTGAGGTAACCAGCAGTATGCTGTCACCAATTAATATGCAAATGTATTGTCTTCTATAGTATCTATGTTTACTGCTACTTACTCATCATCCACAGGTTAAATTAGAGCTGACATATTGGCTCAGTGGTATTTTCTATCAACCCCCAAAACCTGAGTGGTAAAGGTGTTTGCCAAGCCTGAAAACCTGAGTTTGATTCCTGGGACCCACATGATAGAAAGAAGCAATTCTCTAAAGTTGTTCTCTGCTCTCTACATGTGTGCTGTAGTATGTACATGAGTGCATGTGTGTACACACACAAGCGTAAAAATTTTAAATTGCATTGGAGTCTCTAGAATGAAATGTCTAAAATAGAAAAGCCAGGTGGATATAGGAGGTTATTTTGTTTAGGTTTCCTACATTTTCAGATTGACGAAAAGCTAATGTACATAGGATGTGTAGATATCTCCTGTCTTCTAGAAGGACTTCATCTACATTTGGACAACAGCTTTTCCAGTAAAGTCTATTCCATGTTTCCATGGTACTTTTAGGCAACCAGAAATAGGAGAAAGGGCCTAATACAACTCAGGAGGCACCTGTTGGCTATACACGGTATTTTCTCAGGTAAGTATTTCATCTCCAATCAGCAGGAGGGAAATGCAGCAAGTTTCACAACACAGAATTGAGGTGTAAGTACTAAGAGAAAAGTAGCCACGTGCTTCGTCTCAGAGGCACTTGTTCCGTGTTTTTCTGTACCTTGTAGGCATTTCCCCTTGTTTCTACAAATCAGCTCCAATTCTTTATTTTTCCCCTTTAAACACTATATCCCTACCTATCTTCTTACTATGACGGTGTATTCATTTTTCTTCAAGATAAAAATTACTATTTTATAGTATCTTTTAAATCAGGATGTTGGCTTTTGTGAGAATATGGTGTAGGAGGGTCCTTTTGTATTTGGGTTGCTTTTATTGGTTAATAAAGAAACTGCCTTGGCCTTTTGATAGGGCAGGACTTAGATAGACAGGGAAAAGAGAACAGAATGCTGGGAAGGGGACAGAGTTAGAGAGAGCCGCCCACCATGAAGCACCCAGATCAGACACACTGAATCTTTCCCGGTAAGCCACGACTCATGGCGACACACAGATTATTAAAAATGGGTTAAACAAATATGTGAGAGTTAGTTAATAAGAGGCTAGAGCTAATGGGCCAGACAGTATTTCAATAAATAGTTTCTGTGTAATTATTTCGGGTACGCACCGGGAGCCGGGCGAAACAAAACAAAGGGGCCCTGTGCCGGGAACCAGGCACCGGAAACACAGCCCACACACCTCTTACTACAAATTGGTGCCCGTAGGTTTATTTTTTGTTGATATTTTTATTGCAAATGCTTAAGCTTTGGGAGGTCTATTTTTAACTCAGTTTTCCCTCTAAGTCAAGTGGTATCATACGTGTGAGTATTTCTTGAGCTACACATATCTCTCAGGAGAATATGCATCTTGTTTTTTGATGAATGTTCAAATGACTGTTAGAACTGGGCATCTTCAGGACTTGGCCTAGGAAGCCAAGCGAAAGATGGAACAGAATCATCCAGAAAGAACCTATGGTGTAGAGATGAACAGAATGTCCTCAAAACTTGTTAAAATTTTTGTAATTTTAGTGGGCTTTAAATTTTTAAAAATTAACTTCTCTTAGGTTAAAATATGAAGTATGTATTTTGTAGTAGAATTTTCATAAATAAATGCCATTATACTTTGTTCTAGGTTGTTCCCCTCCTTCACTGCCTTCCTTCCTGTCCTCTGCCCTTCCCACAGATATGCCCTGTTCTGCTTTTATATCACAAATATTCTATTACCTTCTCTCCCCAGCCCCCGTTTCTTTTCTTCCATGAATACAATCCCCTGATAACTTCACAATGCAAATATAAACACACACATGCTTGGACATACAATAACTTTACATCTAGGTTTTGTGTATGAGAAAACATGTAGGGAATTAACCTTCTGAGTCAGGCCTGTTTCACTTAATACAGCCCATCCATAGTTCTACAGATGCCATTATTTCATTTTTCTTTACAGATAAGTTTGTACTACATACAAATACAACATATTTATTACCCAATCCTCTGTTGATGCACATTTAGGCTAGTTTCATTTCCTTGGTGTTGCAAAAATGCAAATGTTTTCAAAACGTTCACTAATGATTGTCTGGATTTCACTGGAATCTATAACCTCCTGGCTCAATCTCTAATTTTATTAAGTTGCAGGATCAACTCTTTGATTAAGTTTATGTATTTTTTGTCTTTATTACATTAGTTTCTGCTCTGATATTTAATTCGTGCCACCTACAGCTTTGAAGTTTGAATCGTTGGTGTTTTTCTAAGATGCTTGGGCACAACATTCGGCTTTATTTTGGTGATCCTTCTGATTTTCTAGTGAAAGCGCTCACAGTTATGCATTCCTTTCCTGGAACTGGTTTAGCTCTTCTCAACGGTGTCTCAAAGGTTCTGGTAAGTTACATTTTCATTCTCTTTAAGTTCCTCCATGATTTCTTCAGTAACCCACTGACCACTCAAGAGTATATCATTCAGCCTGTATGTATTTGTGTAGTTTTCTTGCTATTGAATTCTAGTTTTATTGCAGTGTAATCTGTTAAAATACAAGCAATTGTTCCAATGATTTGTGATTTAGAATGAGGTCTATTTTAGAGACAGCGCATGTGCTATTAAGAAGAATGTGTCTTTTGTAGCTTTTTCATAGTGTCCACTGCCATATCAGAGTGCACTTGACCTTTTATATGCCTTGGTGTCTGTCTGGTACATGTGTATTTAAACTTCGTATACCTTCTCAATGCATTTTATCGAAGTTCAGAAGTTCCCCGAAGTTTGAGTCTTAGTATACTCATACCTCTGAGCCCTCCCCTCCCCAGTGAATGGGAATGTGTGAAATGCTGCCTAAGAGTAGAAAGGTACCTTTTCTGGACTTTCTTGCAATCATTAGAAGTAATTCTTGGTGCCAAGAATATAGTTAGTTGCTCAAACCTACCGAAAATAATTCGGAAACAGAAAATTAGCTTTTGTTCCCTTCCCCATGCCCCCTGCCTTAGTCCTCAAGAGCCTTACTCTGTCCGCGGAAGCTCTTCATAGCTAAGAACACAGAGCAATCCTGTGAGTGCTGTTTCACCTCAACACGGAAACAGTTTCCTGAACCGTGTGATGTCTAAAGGAGACCTTCCATGTGACACACTATGTTAGCATTCCCAAATTAAATATCAATGCTTTATTAGGGACCTGCTAAATCAGTGCCTTAATCCAAGATGGCAGCCATAATAGAACAGGGTATATGTATCTCATGTTCTGCTAGATGACAGAGTTTGTACGATTTTTGCAAATCATCTGAAAGCTGAGACAAGGCAGGTGGTATCATACCTCGGAAGCAGCCCCATTTTATAGCTAGTTTCATCCGTGAGGACACGTTTAGTGACAGGTATATAATAGATGTGCGAGTGTGGACATGGTCAGTTACACGAGAAAAGAATCACTGTGAAATCTTAGGTGCTCCGAACTCAGTTCCTTTATATGACAAAGTCACAAAGTCAGCCTGGAATAGTGAAATTCCCATGAAATTAAATTGATCCTCGAATTATTGCCTAAATGATAGAACAGTAGGAGCCTAAGAGCATATTGATGTTAATGTGAATTGCTCACCCAGGGCCGGGCGAGGCCGATCGCGAAGTGCACCAGGAATGCGACAAAAAGCCATTATGCTCATCTTTTCATAGACGCGTGGTTTATTTTATTCTAAAAACATTTGAGGTTTAAAGTTTTTATACCATGCCTTATGAATAAGAGTGTAATGAGGTTGAAAACCAAAATAGTGCTCACCACAGTGCGCAGAAACAGAAAGGAGAAGCGTGAGCCAAATGGCACTTGTTCGCATCCCCTTTTCTTAAAATCCAATTTAGTTTTTTGTCACTTGTCTCATTAACCCCAAGATTTAGAAAAATCAAGTGCTGCTCGAATAAAACGAGACTGACAATTCAAACTATTTTAAAAGGCTTTGGTTTTTGCATCGATCATGCTCCTAAACTTTTTGCAATTAAATGTTTTCTCATTTATCCAATTTCTTTTTGCAACCTATGTGGTTTATCCCCAAGTTTGACTCTACCTGTCTTAAATGTATCCCGAGCTTTTATTTATGCAGTGAAGATATAGCAGATCAAAGGAATAAGTGTTTCTGATATTATGTTTTGTCATCTCCAGCTAAGAAGATTGAAATCCTGAGAAACAATTTTCTGAAGAAATGAAATCGTATGCCCTCTGAACCCTTTGGGGAAAACAGCCTTTGTGTTTGCTCAGAATGCGAGACCGTGAAACAGGACAGATGCAACAGCCATCCGTGCCACGCATGTGACATTTCTGTCTGTGGTGTCTGAAACAATGTTCTAGAAAGATTTGGGGTGTGTGTGAAGGTTTATTTATTTATTTAAGAAATCACTAGTAAAGATAATGCTGGCCCAATCTTGCTGATAGGCTTTTCAAATCAGATATATACGTTCTTCTGGGGAACTTGGGAGACTGCTGTGAAATCTTTGTGTGGAATGACATATGGGAAGGAGGCTTTGGAAGTGCTCTGTCATGGCACCCTTTCTGGAAGCATTCGAGTGCTTGTGTTGGTTACTCAACTCCTCCAGTGGGTGTCTTGGTCTCAGAGTGGGTAAAAGAATTCCTTGAAAAGGAAGGAAATGTTTTGAAAGAAAACCCCCAACATGATTAATGCTATAACTACTCTATTTTTCAAAGAGGAAAAAAATTACATTTAGAATAAAGAATCTCTGCATATTGTTCCCTCTTGTTCCTGATAAAATGCTGTCTGACTAAATGATGGTTCATTGTTTGTGGGGTTAAAAATCAAATTTTGACTTGAAAAATACGCTTACATAATATATACAAAAGCATATGGCAGCGTATGTATTCGTGTTATTGTCAGACCTTAGACTTAGGAAAAATACCTTTCCTTATTTTCATTTTTGACTCTGTCAGACAAATGAGCTGAATCACACAAATAATATTTGGAAGTTTTACTTTTTAGTTAAACTGCATATAGAATTTAAATAGTATATAACTAAGTGAAACTACCTGTCAAAGGCAGTTTATGAATAATGAAACAGAAAAATCTATCATATTTACATTCAATATTATTTTAATGCCAAATGGTTTTCTAAGCTCAATTACTCACCTTAATCAACAACTTTGGCTCTCAATATTTGGCTCACTCCAAAAGTTTAGTCTCCAATGATAAAACCCTGGTACTGTTATGAATATTCAGGGAAATAGGTGGTAATCTGGGAAGGCTGTCCCCAAGTAGAGTTCTGGTATTGCTTTGAGAAATGGCAGCCTCTAAAGACTAAGTGTGTTGCTGTAGACTAATGACTTTGAAGGGAAAAAGTATACATTTGGGGTTTACTCCCCGCTATGGTTAGTTGAAAATCAGTTTCTTTATTGTAGAATTGGAGCTTATATACCACTTGGACTCCAAATGCATCTTTCCCAGATTCTTTAAGAACTCAGGAAACTGTTGGTGAAATGCCTAACCCTGAGTCCTAGCAACAGAGAAGAGGGCAGCCCTAGGAACATCAGACGAAGTTTGACAACATTAATAGAATGTTCAGTTGCTAATTACATTCATGAAATAGTTTCCTGATTAGTTATTTATCTGCATATCTCTATATATCAGCATATATATGTATATGTAGATACATATATATATATCATTCTATCCATCTGTCTGTCTATTTATCTATCCACCCAGTGACACAGCAACTTATTTTGAGTATTTTTGTGTGCATATGATTCTTTTATATTTCTGTTAGAATCTTTTTTACTGTAAGTGGCAGAATTTAAATTAGTTTAAGGTAGAAGAGACTGGAAGATGACAGGGCTGTCTCATACGCCTTAATTCAAGAAGATGAGGTATGTTAGAACTCAGGGACAATAGAACCTAGGCATTCAAATCCCCTCAGAAATGTTCTCTCCAATTTCCAACTGTATGTATTTCTCTCTGCCTTCGGGCTTTACCCCCAACAGCTATTCACAGTGTTGTCTACGTGGTGGAGGAAACAGCCAAGGATGCCAACCAAGCCTACCATGTTTCAACACAGCGAAATTCACCAATTACCATTTCAGTCCTATTGCCGTGACTCCCAGATACCAAGGAGGTCCCTACTGCGAGCACATCGCTGGAAAGGAAGGTGCTTAGGGAAATTGTTCTCAAGGGAATAGAAGTTTTGAGCAGAAACCCTGACAGCCATCTACGACAATTTCCAAACAGAAATGCAAAGTCCCTGGAGCAGTGAACAGTGTCTCACAGGCAGCGATGCAGATGCACACAGCATGTGTTTGAGAATGACTACCTTTCCAGTGACTCTGAGGCGTTGAAAATGTTCTCCAAACTGTAGTATTGGTGGAACTAACCCCCCACATTCCTTTCACCTCACCCATTAATGTGTCTGTGATGATGTTTCAGTTATCAGCTATGAATAGATCCAGCCTTTCTGAGTTGTGACCTCTAGCTGTGTGACCTTGGGCAAGTGCCTAACCCATTGTGCTC
This sequence comes from Ondatra zibethicus, assembly GCA_004026605.1. Lineage (NCBI taxonomy): Eukaryota > Metazoa > Chordata > Mammalia > Rodentia > Cricetidae > Ondatra > Ondatra zibethicus. The sequence continues at coordinate 65,959 of PVIU01000182.1, read as the reverse complement.
AGTTTCCTCCTGTGCTAAGTGGAGATAATACCCACCTCAGGGAAATCTGAAGATTCGATGGGAGGACATCCCCTGACAAAAAGTTAAGGGCTTGATTTATATTTTTCTTCTTATTTTCATAATTACATAAATAGAGGGATACAATCTACAGGAAAGTGTCTAAGTATCTTTGCATAAGCTGATTCTTCTGCGTGGGTGCCCCTTGTCATACTTCATGGATGTGCAAAGTTTCTGTGGTGTGCAAGTCTGGCTTTGTTCTTTCGGTTACTCATAACATTTCAAAGGCAAACAACACTGACCTGCCATTTGTAGGGTTGCTGCTGCCTCTCCCACACATGGTGATAACTGTGAGACTGAGGAATGGGCCTTACTCATTTCTGTATCTTCAGAATTTAGTAAATGAAAGGAGATATTTCTCTTGCCTTTTCTTTGAATCTTTTTCTTTTTAAAAAGGTATTTATTCACAATTTCCTACCTATCTACCTATTATCAATCTACCTATTATCTATCTATCTATCTATTTATTTTTCTTTCTTTCTGTCTGTCTTTCTTTCTTCCTTTGATCAAAATCCTTTCTATTAAAACAATTTGATGATAACTAACAACATGCCCACACCGAATTGATATTCTTGATATTGCCTCTGCCATTCTAACTGGGATTCCTTCATTTAGTCTTTATTCTATGGAAGTCCCAACAACTTTCAAAGCTCAACTTAAGTACTATATACTTAGTTAGACATTGGCTGAAAGCCAGTTCTCTTAGCTCAGTCTCCCCCATAGACACGAAGCACTGCCATGTATTTTAGATATCAGCTTACCTAAGAGTAGATAGATGTTCTGTCTTCAGAGCTGTATGATGAAACCTTGCATAGTCAAATTAATGCACATCTTTTCTTGTATGCAGGAGGAGTATATATTAATTCTGGCTTTGAAATTATTGGCTTCATATTTTTAAACATAGCTTTGCATCTTACAGTGAGCAAGGGACATTTTTATTTCTCATATTCTTATACTTTAAAACATTTTATAATCTTGGTTTAAAAAAAAGATTGGGCTTGTTGAAAGATTTATCTTACAAATTCTGATTCCTAATCCTGTTAGACTTTAACTTAATTCAAATTGTTAAATGTAGAGAAGCCAAATAACATTAAGAAGTCAAGTGAAAACTGCCAAGGAAAGAAACGAATATGATTTATGCTATCTCCTCCTAGGTATCAGTGATATTAAAGAGCCAACAGTCTACGGAAATAGCCAGCTGCAAAGTTTTAGAAGCGTGAGTTGCCATGGAGGATATCTGACATCTTAGTCGTACTTGACTGTGCAAAGTCTATGTACAGTAGCATTCGCAGCATCAAGTTAGCTAAGCACACTGGCTTATCTGCGTTTTTGATGGTTCGTGAGGTTGCCATCCCTGCCCACAAATAGGAGGGACTGTGTCTGACAGACATGGATAAAGCTTTGACTCGGTTCCAGTTGCCTCTGCAGAGAACTTTGCCTGTAAAGAAAAGGAGACACACTCTCTGCCTTGGTGAGAGTCCAGAGTCACAGGATCTGACTGTGTGTGCCCAAGAGGCACAGTATCCTTCCAGAACAGCACATTGGGGCTGGGGGTGGAGCTCAATAGAGGGCTAGCCTAGCATGTACAAACCTTGGGTTTGACCCTTAGTCCCACAGATAATGAGTTTCCTATTTAATTGTTGATAAGCCTTTATTTCTCCCTGCCATAAAGAGTAGTGAGCATTCATTCTTGGGATATTTTATCCAAGTGCCTTAAATACTTCAGTGGTTATATTAAACTTTTTAAATTGGGGCTAGAGAGATAGCTTGATGTAACACTCATTCATATAAAACAATCTAAGAAGATTAAAAAAAACCAATTTAACTTTAAAGATTAAGGATTGCAAGTCTCTCCAAGTACTGTGAAGTTTCCAGGCTAATTAACAATGAGAAAATATTTTAAAGGGCCTGGAGAGATGGCTCGGAGCTTAAGAGCCCTGTTGCTCTTCAGAGGATCCAGGTTCAATTCCCAGCACCCACATGACAGCTCACAGCCATCTGTAATTCAGCTCCAGAGGACTGGGCTCCCTCTTCTGACCTCTGCAGGTACGAGGCACACACGGGGAGTACTTACACACATGCAAGCAAAGCACTCATACACATAGAATAAATATTCAAAAGAAGATATTTTAAGATATTACTGCTGGATTATTATTATTCTATTGTCTGACTCTTAAGTGTTTATTGCTGGATCCTCAAAAGTTCAACACAATGAGCTGTGCTTTTACAAAGGTGCACATTCTGTGTGTTTTGTTTTGTTTTGGTACTTTCGACATCCTTTACCTTAGTGATCTGACAGATATCTAGAGCAGATCTCTTTGTTTGGTTGTGAATCTCCTGGCTCCTATTCCAAGGCCTGCCACATGCCTTCCTGTTCCCAACCCACGCCTGAGCCTCCACTTCTGCTCGCCCCTGCACTAGCTCTCCCTCATCAGCACCAAGGTCTAAGCTTTTAACCTTCCTAAGGAGTTCTTCCTTTTCTCCATCTCTCCTAGGCTTCTCCTTTGCTTTCTCTTCCCACCCTAATATCTGGAAAAGTCTGTTCTTGCTTCCTCCACCTTCCACAGTCCTGTCTCAGCCTCTACCTTTGTTTGTAACTCCATTTTAAAAACTCACAATGGCCCTAATGTCCTGTGGATGTCCTTTTTCTGCTGCCCCACTCTAGTAAGGAACTGTTGGCAAACCCTTCTCCGTAAACTCTGGTCCATTTGCAACTATATTTTCTTTGTTTATGATAATTTCTGGCTCTTAGATCCTTTTACAGTCTGCAAGTAGCTCATTTTCCTCTCTCCACCTATGATTGCTTTTGGCCCCTGCCTCATTTATTGAACTCACTTTTCCCGGGTGGAGAGGACTTGCTAGCATCACCCTCCAATCCTTCCACCCACTCTCCGTTTGTGCCTGCCTTTTCTGGCTCCTAGCTACCTCACGTGTCTACTCTCCCGACTGTTCACTGATATTAGGAACTTAACCAAATGCTCACATATTAAACAGATGAACGCTTAGTTGGAAAACAGTTCAACAATGAAAAATGTATAGATTCAAAACCGCATGCCAAATACCAACGTATACTTTAAAAAAATCTTTATTTACTAGAGGAGAATGATTGAGGATCCAAGAGTAGGCTTATAAAACATAGATTCCAAGTGTACACTGGTTCAGATTTAATCCTTTGAGCATGAACTGCAAGCTACCTTTCAATTTCAATGTAGCATCTGATGGACAGCTTACTTAGGTAGATTGTATAGAGTTTGGCTCTCCCAAAGTCAGCATTCTTAGGCTGATTCTGGCATGGAATTTCAGTTGAAATATTTCTTCCTGTACATTGCAACAGGTGCCAAGAGTCCTCTGGAAATGACACCTATGAGCAAGGGTGGTTTAGAACCTCCTCATGTTTGTGTCTCTGGAATTCTTTAGATTTGTTTCTTCTGGGGAAGCATGTACTCAGGCAACTCATTTTTATCTTGGATATCATTACTATTAACATGTACTGCTTATCAGAGCTGAGGCAGATTTCCTAACCCTGAAACTGTTCTTTGCCTGGGACCCGCCAGTTACTGACCGGGCTCCAATGTGTAACTGAATCTCATTTACCAGCTGTGGAAAGTTAATCAGGAGATGCGGGATCCTTGGAGTGCTGTGCCTTGCTCTCTCTAAATAGAATCTCCCTGTCATGCCAAATACTCTGTGACGCTTTGATGGAACGAAAAACAAAACAGAGTCCACAACAAGAAGCCCCTCCATTCTTGGCAGCCGGAGTCTCTACTTGGCCCTAACGAAGCTGCTAAAATGGTGGCTGCCCCTGGGTTCCTTTCATTCCTGTGTTGCTCATAGCCTCTGCAGATAATTGGCTCCAGTGACCTGAACCCCAAGGCCGGTCAGCTTCTCCACCTGTCCCTGCTCCAAGCTCCCCGGCCTTTATGGCAAAGAGATAGCTCTGCCATGGCTCTCTGGGGGGGGGGATATTTGAACGCTCCCCTAGCTTTGGGGACTACACTGCTGTTAGCTCCCCACGCCCCCGGCACTGTCCTCTCCTTGCTTCCTCTGCCTCTGAAGGTTTGGAGAGTTTAAGTTCCCTTCCCTCCTCTGGGTGTTTGCCAGAAACGTGATTATCGTAATGAGAAGCCTCCTTATTTGCTCCTTAGGCAAATAATCCTGGTGCTTTTGATAAGTAAACAACAAATAAGTCGCCGTGGAACTTCTTTGACTTTCAGGAAAGGTGAGATGTTATGGGTTCATTAATATGTAAAGTGTAGTATGTAGATCTCAATGAAAGTGACAAACAAGTGCCACGCTGGGTATTGCTGAACACAGGAAATGGTTGGTTTGAGCTAATATATACTTTTGGCACCACTTCATCTTAAAATCATACATAGCATCCAGCACCAGCAGGTTGGCTTTATAGCTTCATCTATTACTACCCTGTCACTGTTAATTGTCTTCCCTTACCTCTGCAGTCTTCTACAAATTGGGCCTATCCAAAGTGACAGGAGGAAGAACATTAAGCATCTGACAAGATGATATCTAAGTTCAATTTCCTACTCTTTACCTGATTTATACCTGCAGAAGATAATTTTCCTTTCTGTCATAAACAGCCCTATAAATCAGCAGTGCTTATGAAGCAGCCGCGCTGAGAGCCCCCGGCTTTGCCGCCTCTGTGTTTCCTATTAGGAAGCCATTACTGCAGAATTTTCCTCCTTCAAACAAAAATGATGAAATTTAATACCACTGAGATTACAAAGATTAAGAGCTGAAGTACTGCTGGGGCTTTTCAATTGAAGCAGCTATCTGAGCAATCTTTGCAAAACTCAATAAAAACAGGGTTTCTGCCTTTGACATCATTATCCATCTGTTTGGATGAAATTGCTGTATCATGGTATAAATCTGTGATACAAGTGACATAACCTCTGAAATAAAAGGGAACATTAACTGCTCTATCTTCTGGAGGCCCTGGGACCGGCTGGCTATAAGCTCACTCAAGTGTGATGGCAGTTATTCTGTGTTTTACTAGACTGGAGACAATTATCCTTTGCTCTCCTCCCCTCTTATGACAAACTGTCAGGGCTTCTGCAGAAATGATCTCAAATAGATTTTCTAAAATGCTTAGTACTAGATTGCCTCCATACATTATTTCTTTTCAATGGGCTGAAAATAAAAACCTAATCCACAAATCAATTGCTACATCTATCAGATGCACATTGGTGCACATTTTATTTTGTTCTATCAGGATTTTATGCTGCTTATATCCTCTTCGCAGCGTTTTACATAGATGGGCGTGCTGCAGGGAGGAGGCTTAGCTCAGGGTTCAGTGGGAGTCAAGAGACAGCGCACTGGCACTGCGGGGCGAAGAGATCCTCTGAGGGGAGCATCGGCAGTGGGGAGTGGGGAGTGTTCTCAGAACCTGCACTGTGGGCAGGGGTGCCAGCCACCTCAAGCCCTGCAAAGCCAGCCCCGTTGGAGAATGGGAGTGGAGGAAGGCGGCACTACCCTGGCTGAACTCATTTCCTGTCTATCCTCTTCTGGGATTGATAGGCCAGTTGAGGTTCAGTCTTACGTAGGAATGGGATGCCACAATCCTGCCCGCCATGTCTGATCCTTCGACTAAAGACTTGAGATGCCTTTTAAACCCATCTGTCGCCAAAATGTTATTCACTCAGAGAAGTGGCTGCGGTACCTCTGGAGACACAGAACTTTTACAGACGTAGACTCATTCTTTAATTTAATCCTGCTTCATAGGCCTTTGTGTGGCTAATACTGTTGGTCTCTGAGGAGCTGGTTACGTAGACAAAACAACAGAAGCAGCACAGACTGTAAACTCTCAATGTGTTTGCGTCTGCTGCAGAAAGCATTCAGTCTCCAGCAGACACTTACTTTTCTTGTATCTACAGGTTCAGCTCAAACCATTAATGGGAAAATTCCATTTCTCAGCACAGGTAACATATCCCATGCAGGACTGGAGAGCTGGCTTTGGCTGTTCCTTCAGGGGGCATTGTAGCTGCATTTGTCCCCTTCCCTCCGTTTCCCTTGTAGGTCTTTTTAGTCTCCTCTCTCTAAGCACTTAATTTTATTTGTTTGCAAAAGGACAAAAAAATGAAGAGAATTACAGTGAAAAATGTCTTTATAGTCTCTTCCATTTTGGTAGACAGCCAAAACAAAACAAAAAAACCAAAACCAAATCAACCACTAAGCAATCAAATTTACTTAATGTTATAAATTGCTCAGGGAACTCTTGTAGTCATAGATATTAGTTGCTTAAAAGGTTGAATCAGAAGAGGGCGAAGCAGCTTATTTTTGCAGGAATATTCTGGCATCGGGTCTGTTAATGAAATCCCATCAAAATGCAACATTTTTTTGGTTAAATATTTGAATCAATTCAAACATCTGGACAACCGTAGGAGTTTTATAAAATGTCACAGACTAAATGTTTCACATATTTTCTTGCTCTTTGATGGCACTAGACTGGAAAATAATTTGGAGAAAACCAATTTTTATGAAAATCCTGGAGTTGAATATGCAAAGGCTAGTTGGCGATCCCGGCCGAGTGAGAACTTCAGGGAGGGGAAATGAAGTTAGAGTCTGGTCTTTTAAGAGATCCCTAGGTGATTGTGATGTGCAGCCTTGGCTAGCTGGGGAACCACAGACACAGGGCCTACCAGCTGCTCTTCATCTCCATGGCAACAAGGGAAGAAGCAAGCATTAACTGTGGCATGAAGTATTTAGGCTAATGTGAGTTTGTCTTTAATTACCAGATTTGCATGTGCCATTATAACCCTTTAGTGAGTATCTTCTCCGTGGTCCTATGCCTAAGATCTGGGTGGCTGACACTAGGTGAATGCTTTAGGCTATAGATTCTTATAGGCATCTACTAAACACACATAAAAGAAAGCTGTATTAGAAACCAGGTAATAAAACTTCTTCTCTAGAGACTCATACTGTTAAAATAAGAGCATACAAAATAAATCTAATTTTAAGTATAAACAATGGAATAAAGTAGGGCAAGATATGAATAAATATCAGCGCTCAGGTACACATTAAAGAACATTGCTTACTAAGCCCCAACTATTACAGAGTATATTTAATCTAAGCCTGGTGTGCCTTACAGGGACCAAATGATAAAGTGAGTGTATTTGACTTTATGTAGAGTTCTCTGTCACTTTTTCTCAAAAGCCCCCTTTCTTTGAGTTGTTGGAAGTAAGTGTATTTTGCCTGTAGCATCAGGCGTCATGGAAGAAGATGAACACTAATATTGTATACACATTTGTCTCTGAATGTTTTGTATTTTAAGTGCTTGGTTCCTTCTCTCCTTAAATAGCGATATCCACTTCCCTGACAACATCAACTATCTAATGATTTCTCTTTTCCTCCTTTCAAGAGAAGGTTGTTGCCCAAGTTAACTCTGGTTCCTGTGCTTTCTATGCCTGAGGCTTTCTTTATTCACACTGTAATGCTTCCTTTGCTACTTACCAAACCCCCGAGGATAATGAACGCACCAAGGCATTCTCGGAACCTCGCTCAATTTCATTTTTCTTTCTTTTTCAAATCAGGAAGTATGTTGAGACAAAGCTGAGCATTAAGTGTGGACCGTGTATGTCCCCAGATCAATCTTCAGGAAAGGGGGGCTTTGTTGCTTTACCACCTTAAGTTCATGCAGATCATATGGGGAACACTAAAAAAATGATTACACGGTTTTATAAATACGTTTGGTTAATCTTGTGCAAATCGACTTAAATTGTTTAAAAAAAATCTGGAACGCAACTTTCTCTGTTGTGGTCTTGAATAAGCAGGAAGACAAGCAGTGTTTGTCATCTAGAGTGGCTTTTTCTAAAGCACTGAGTGGGACAAATGCACATTACTTGAAAATCTTTTACTTTTATGAAACACTGTAAATGTGCTATTATGTCTGTTGTAGAAAACTGGGGAAATGCAATTTTAAAAAAAGTAGAAAAAAAAATCAAGCTTTTTTTCCTAAGGATAGCCACAGTTGACAGTTTTAACAGAATTACAAGTTATAAAAAATGGATTCATAACTCAGAAAGGCCTGAGGAGAAAAAAAGTTATGTCTTTGCTAGTATATTAATATTTGATAACATATATTTAATAATAGGGTACACTAAAAGGACACTGTAGGAATTTAAGTAAGGATGCTAACTATTATCTTTTAATATTTAATATATTGTTTTTTAATTAACCCAAACAAGAGCTTGTTCCTCAATGTGAGTTCTGTAAAGCTGCCCTCAGGAGGTGATCTGATGTGCAGCAAGAGAGACACAAGGCTATTTATCACAGAATTATTTTCTGGGACATTATTAGCTAATGATGTCACGTCCTTATGATATGAAATGGCTATAGACCAAAGTTATGCAAAAAATCAGATTTTCAAGCTCTAAGGACATTGTCTGAAATATGTCTTCAAGAATTAGAAAATGCATGCTACAAAACACATTGTCAAACACCGAAAGAGCAGACTCTGAATGCTAAGATCTTGAGTCTGATCTTTCTCTACAGTCTTCTGCATGTTCAGATACTTCTATAGCAAATACTCATCTCTTTTATAATAGTCTTTTTGAAAACAAAATCAACAACACGAGTTAACACACTGCTTCATTTTCTGGGTATCATACTTGGGGCACAGAAGAAGAGATTGGGAACACCAAGCATCCCCTCTTCAGAACATTTCCTGTGTTTCTAATGACACGGCAGCTGTTTGCTCCGTAATAGTCTGCCCTGAGTTTTATAGAAGCAACATTTTTGTTTTAATTGAGTGCTTTGAAGAGACTTCAGAACCATGTAGAGAGCCGAATAGGGGCCTTCTGTGTGGTGGGGCTGGCTTGTAACACAGTATGAAATGTTTTTCCGGGCACAGTTTCAGCCCTCCCTGTCGGTTCCCGGCTTTCTCAGGAATCGGTGACCTGGCACCAAAGCTCCTGCAATGCTTGCGATAAGAACTCACTTAGGCAAAGAGAGCCTTGGGAACCAGAGCTAGCCTGAGCTGTGCCTGTTGCTCCGGTCCCAAGTCTTGGCAACAAAGTCTCCAGAAGGCAGCTCAGACACACTTCTGTAGACAGCAACTGTCTGGGTTGTGCGGTCCTCTGTGAGATTTTCCCGGAGGCCACACCACTGATTGCCAATTACCTCTCCTTTAATGATAGATCCCACAAAAAGGAGCCTGGGGGATTACCCTCCGTTGGTGGGAGCAGGTAGTCAAACAGGGAGGAGCTTACACTACAGGGCATGAGTAGTTTCAGTGCAACAGAAAATAGATTTGATCTTCTGTATTCATGGTCATCTTGAATTCAGCCAACCGAGGATTGCAAATATTTTTTAAAAAATTGTATCTATTGAACATTTCTTTTCTTGTCATTATTCTGTGAACAATTTAGTGCAACAATGATTTACAAAGCATTTATGTTGAGTTAGACACCGTAAGTATCCTAGGGATGGCTTGGAGTCAATAGACTATATGCTACCATATCATTTTATATGAACAACTCAAGCATCATACATTTCAGAACGGGGAGGGGCGGAGCAGGTCTGGCAACCCACATCTCACAGTTATGGAAGGATGACTGCACTCAAGTTCTCCAGTTGGGTTGGGTGGAGCAGGGAGAAGGCACAAGTGAGTTCTTGGAAGAGAGGGACACAGGGATTTTTCGGAGGCCATTCAAGAGTCTGGTCTGTCTGGTATAAGCAAGCTTTGTGGCACAGGTGTGTCGTCTGGTCAATAGGGACATCACAGAGTCACAGTGTCCCTGAACTGAATGCCTACTTTAGGCTTGGTACTCAGGGTTTCAGAGCTGCTTGTCGGTTGTAAATGGTTTCTTGTAACAACACAGGCCAGCAAATCCTAAACCAGTCACTCAATGCAGCGGAAGGTGCTTCCACCTGCGCATGATGAAGCACACTCTCCATCCACAGTCAGGCTTTGGTGGCTGGAGCAAAGCACTAGTAATCAGTGGTAATTACTTTCTAAAATCAAAATCTTAATTAATACATGGTAATTTATATACTTACAAGGTATAGTGTGACATTTCAATACACATAAATGATCGTATCTATCATTTCATTTTTTAATCATTTCTTTGTGTTTGGAAAATTAAAAATCCCTTCTGTGAGCTAGTTTGAAATATAATTAACTGTTGTCAACTATACCTCCTACTGTGTTATATATTAGACATTATTCCCCCAGAGTTGGTGAGATGGCTCAGTGGGTAAGGCCACTGGCTGCCAAACCCAACAATCAGATTTAATCCCCAGAACCAGTATAGTAGAGAGAACCAATTTATGCAAGTTGTCCTCTGATTTCCACAGGTGCGTGTGTGCACACAACTCTCTCTCTTTCTCTCTCTCTCACACACACACGCATGCACATGCATAAATAATAAGTTTTTAAAATTGAGAATTGGCACACATGGCTTTCTGTATTTCAAACAGAGTTGTATTAGATGCTGCGGTCTTAAAAAAACTCTGTTAGATTTATAAACCTCAGTAGGGTGTCTTTAATTTTCTTTCAATTTAACAATGTGCCTTAATTTTTTTATATTAGTAAAAATTGAATCACATCATTATTTTTGTGATTGAATAATACCTACATGGTATGATATGTCTTAATTTGTTTAAAAACCCTGCTTATATACTTTTCATTCATTTTTGATTTATTTTATTAATGGTATTTCATTATTTTTTAGTTATTAGTGCTTATAGGATGCCAATATGAGAAACGGTATGTACTGACTCTCCAGACATCTTCCTTGCTTACATTTCTAAATGTAGAACCAGTGGTTTGAAGCCACAGACATTTAACATTTTGACTTAAATGGCCGACCTGCTGTCACAAGTCTCTTCCGTTTTGTCATAACCTAGTCACAAGGAAAGTTTTTGGTGCCATCAGCTGTTCTTTTGACTTGTGCTTCGGTATACCCATGACCGTTCCCTCTGGAAGCCACTTCTCATTCAGTAGGCCTAAAGAAATTATTTGTGTACTGATGTGTACTCAGCTTGTCTTTGGGAGGCTCTGTATCTCGTCTGTCTATTTCATTCCAAGATCCTTTTGTGTCTACGATTCTGTAATTTTAGCCAGGTGAGTGTGGCACACACTTTTAACCCCAGCACTCAGGAGGCAGGAGGATCTCTTTGTTTGTGAGGCCACCCTGGTCTACAAAGCAAGTTCTAGGCCATCCAAAGATAGCTAAGGCTACACAGAGAAACCCTGTTTGAAAGACAAAAAACAAAAAGGTAAAAAAAAAAAATTCTATGATTTTATGATATGGGGGTGGGTTGATGAAAGTGGAACAAATGTACTGTTGCTTGTCTGACTTTTGCTTTAGAATTCTAAGTGGACTTTTGTTGTTAATTTACAAATGGTTAATGTCTATGCAACACTGTGGTTCTGCATGCCATCATTGCATTGTGGATTGTTCATGAAAATAACATGCATGAACTGGAAATTCTTTCCTTTTGCCATTTGTCTACACTGCTTGTTTAGCCTTTAGGGGTCTTACTCCCAAAGCACCTGCCTAACTTTGAATAGCATGTGCATCCTGTGCTGTATGCAATCTGCAGGGATATGTGTTGCAATACATATTGCATGTGCCAGCAACTTGTGTGACCAGGAGGTGAAGTATGTTGCTGACCCTTTGTTCAATGATGCTCTTGTCACTAAGGCGTCTTGTTTCACTCGAAGTTCTAGGCTTTGGATTCTGTCCAACCCCCCTTCTCTTTTCCTGTAGACACCTCACCTTCTCTGTCTCCAATAGAGATAGCTCTTCACATCTTCCACTTCATTTTCAGTAAAGGGCAACTCTGCGGCTCAGCATTAGTCTTGCTTCCTTTCTTTCACATGGCCAAGTCTGTCACTTCTGTCTGTAGATAGGTAGGAACAGTGTCTGACCACATCTCACCACCACGGGACATCACAACTCAAGTCAGCACCACTTTCATCCGGGGAATTCCGTAAGCCTTTAGATGGGCCCTCCTTCTTCACCCTCCTTCCCTGAAGTCCCCAACCCAGAACAGTCAGAAGGATTCAAACCCCTACAACTTTATTGATGAACTATTTAATCTATCCTGAAGTTTAATTGTACTCAGTATACAATTAAATTATTTTTTAGCATTTCGCAGAGTGATGCAGCCACCCCTAAATCCAGTTTATAAAATCCTTAGTTGGGTGTGGTGGTACACATTTATACTCCTAGTAGTTAGTAGTTGGAGGCAGGAGGATCCTGAAGTCCAGGCTATCCTGGGCTAAGAGTGAATTCAAGTCTAGCTAATAGTGAATTCAAGTGAGAGACCTTGTCTCTAAAACCAAGGCTACAGAAGTTGCTCAGTGTAGAGAGCTTGCTCAGCAATCCCAAACCCTAGTTTTGACCGCTAGCGCTGGAATAAAACAAAGCTTGTGTTTCCTTGTGGTCTATGCGCAGTCCTCTCTGAAGTCCCAGAGAACTAGCGCTCCACTCTATGCCTCCCCGTTTGCACTGCGCGTCCCCTGTAAATGGAACTATGCGGCGTCTGATAAATCATGTCTGCTTCTTTCTTTTAAGATGATGTTATTTAGGCTTATCAGTGTTTCAACATGCACCAAATGCTTCCTTTGCTGTTATTTTGCATTTTACATTGCCTTATGTTTTTTGAAAAATTATGCTAATATTTACTAGCTATTAGCCTGTTTCTTTGGTTTTGCCTCTGTCTCCCAGGTGCTGAGATTAAAGGCATGCACAACCACAGCCTGACCACTGTTAAACTTTTACTATATAATGATATGAAAAAGTAAGCTGTTGTTTTTAGAAAGTTATTTGCCACTAAAAAGAATTTAATTCTTTTTATTTAATTTTTTAATGCGTGCATGTAACATGTTTTGATCAAATCCATTCCATTTCCTTTTCAATTCATCTCCTATCCCCCATCACGTTCCCTTCCCAACTTTCTTTCTCCTCCTCCCTCTCCCCCTCCTTCCTACCTCCCTCTCTTTCTAACACCCACTGAATCCATTGAGGGCTGCCTGTACATACATGGGTGTGGTACCATATCCTGGGACCTGCATCCCTGAAGAAAACTGAGCATGCCTCCCTGGATAGTCATCAGCTGTCAATAGTTCCCCAGCCAAGGGTGGAGCTTCATGATGCCCCCCACCACCCATGCTGGCCTTTTAGCTGGCTTGACCCGGGGCAGATCTTGCACACACAGTCACAGCTGTGTGCAACTATTTTGCCATGCCTCACAAATAGGTTTGGTGCCGACATCTATTCCCTTTGTTTTTTTTACAATCTGTCCACCACCTCTTCTTCAACGATCCCTGAGTGTTCAGGGGAAGGAATGTGATATAGATGTCTTATTTAGAGCTGAACACCCCAAAATCTCTTATTTTCTCCATCTTTGCCAGTTGTGGGTCTCTGTCATCTACTACAAAAAGAGGTTTCTCTGATGAGGATTGAGAGACACACTAGTCTACGAGTATAAAGATAAGAACTTATGACATTTAATAATACATCCATTTATCAGAATAATCGTGTTAGGTTCTGCCCTAGAGTCTGTGACCTAGCCAGCCAGGGGGTTTTGGTCTGACTGAAGGTTCCAGGCATAGGAGTGTTACGTTCAACCAGAAAGTGGTTGGTTACTCCCATAAGACATGCTTCTATTGCACCAGTGGGCGTGTCTTGCCAGGTCAGTGGTTATTGTAGTCTACAGGGTTGACCGCTTGGTAACATTGTTTATTTCCCCCTCTTGTGGCACTCTAGACCCTCCCAGCCCCGGAAAAACTAGCCAGTAGGGGTAAAACTTCTGGGTTGGTACCAGCTTGATTTCTCCATGTCCTACAACATACAGATGTGCTACCTTCAAGAATGGTATCTTATCCCTAGGTTCTGAAGCGTAACTAAGAACATGGCAATAGCTTGTAATATTTGGGAGAGTCCAATATGTCTGGATAAATTATTGTCTCCTTATTATAGGGTAGCTTCCTTGTTTCAATTTTCAGACCAGATTTTACTCTATAACCCAGTCTAGCCTGAAAGTTATAATATAGCCCAGGCTAGACTCTTGGCAATCCTTGACTTCTTTCTCCTTAGTGGTGAGATTACAGGCACAAATCACCAGGCTTTCATTCCTTTTAATTCCTGGAAAACTTTGCATTGCATGGATACACTATATTTTACTTATTCCCTTACCAGATGATATACATTTAGATTTGTTTTCAAGCCTGTCTACAGAGGAAAGGCTTTGAATGTTCATATACATGTCATGTGGACATAACAACGTTTTTTTAAAACTTAATTCAGAGCATTCCAATCCTATGTTTAAATTCTCCATTGGTTCCTCTTTCTACTTGGATTCGAAGCCAAAAGTCCCTTTGTGGCCTTCAAGGCCTTCCACAGGCTGTCCTAGCAGTTATCCTGCTGATTCTGTCACTTCTCCTCCACCAGGTAGCTCAGTGCAGTGCTCACTTCTGTCAGTCAGCTCCCTGTGCTCGTCCCATCACCCTTCCTTGCCTGTGCAGCTCCAGCCGCACTGCCTCTGCTTTCCTACCGTGTGCTGAGCACTCGCTTCTGTCTCACGCTTCTGTCTGTGTGATATGCTCTTCCAACGAATATGAATATGCACTTTACAAGTTCATCTCTTTCAGGTCTGTGCCCAAGTGTCACGTCCTTAAAATTTCCTGTCTTACTGTATTAAAACAGGACCCACATCCCTCTCTAATCCCACTACTTTTTTTTTTCATTTTCTTCATATCGGTAACATCTGGTATATCATGTGTTATTTATTCTGTGTCTTTACCCCACTAGAGGTGAACTTCACAGGGACATATTTCATAACTAGAGCAGCAGAGGCACATGGGAGCCTCTTGGATGTATGCAGTGAGTGTGAATACAGTGCAGAGTGGACTGGGTACGCTACCTGCAACACAGACCCAGCATCTAAAGCAATTGTGGATGTCAGCATCCAGAATCAGACATGGGAGTTTCCTGTAGATGAGCAGTGCTGTTGTTTGAGCACAGATTGATATTTTAGTTAAAGTATTCTTGAAGGCAGGTCTTGCAATGCTAGGTGGAGTTAATCAAGGGAAAGGGGAGCCATTAGGTCAGGAGTTTTAAAAAGGCTTTTGGCACATATAGCCTGTGCACAATCTCCTTGTGTTACTAAGCAACCTGTATTAAACAGGCCAACTAAAAGCTCTGAAAGTATCCA
This sequence comes from Ondatra zibethicus, assembly GCA_004026605.1. Taxonomy (NCBI): domain Eukaryota; kingdom Metazoa; phylum Chordata; class Mammalia; order Rodentia; family Cricetidae; genus Ondatra; species Ondatra zibethicus. Next base: position 50,725 of record PVIU01000182.1, on the reverse strand, counting down.
GGGAGTTGACAAACAGGCATCAAGCCAGATGTCAGGGAGTAGTAGAGACCATTGAGTGCCAGAGTTCAGCCCAGTCCAACCAAGGTCAGCTGCTGCTCACTTGCCAGGATAATCTGAGGGGAGAGGCATACTTCCTGTTTTGCCAGATCATCTGACTTCAAGACAAGTTTACAGTCTGTATTCTACATGAGATCTTCTGCTCGTAAAATACTCAGAACACATGGAAGCATTTTTAAAGACACTGCACCAGACAAACAGAATGAGGATGAGGATGTGTGGTACCCACTGGCAGAAGACTCACTCCATTAGAATAAGTTGTTCAATTGCACTGTCATTATGCAGCCCAGCCTCCAGGTTATGCATTGGAAGGTGTCTCATTCCTGCTGACAGTTGCACACCCGTCTCTCGTTGTTGGGTTCCCAGGCATGCTAGTTGGAACTGGCAGGCAGTTATTTAGAATTTCTACTCAAGTGCTCCTTCGAAACAACTTTTAAATTAAAAAGTTAGATCTCTGAGATTCACCAAAGTTCCATTACAAGCCTAGAGAAAAATGTCTGTACTTGTTTGTTGGTTTGCTTTCTTATTTAGTTCTAAGGACAGACAGGAACACAAGTAACCAACAGTGGCCGGAATGAAGAGTGATGGCAGCTGTACCTCAGCAAGGTGTGGCTGGCCCTTAGGTTTCAGGAACCCCAGACTTGCAACTTGTGGGCAACCCAGCTGATCCAAGGGGAACAAAGGAAGGATGTGAAGCTGTCCCAGAGGTCTCAGGAACTGAGAAGGACGGGTCTGGTCTACAGAGGAAACTCATAGCATCTTTTCTGTGGCTTAGATGAGGCAAGAAGATCTGCACAGAGCAGGAAGGTGACAGGTCCTAAACGAAAGTGCTTCGTTTCCTAGCAAAGACAGAGAACAATTATTCAACAGTTTCTAATAAGCACTTGCTCTCTTTTAGGACCTGAGGAGATGTAGCATTGATATCTCCAAGAAAAACTAAAACAAAAACAAAATAGCTGCTTTGTTTCCCATGTTAAGTTTTCTTAAATATTTTTCAAAAGAAAACTTTGTTTTTACACAGATATTTAAACCAGCTTTATTTTTTCTTTATTATATGTTTATTTATGTACAGAGAGAGAGAGACAGACAGACAGATGGACATGTGGAGATCAAAGTTTGACTTGTGGGAGCCAGTTTTCTTCTTTCACTTGTGGATCCTGGAGACGGAACTCAGGTTTGGCACTGTGACTTGTTGGACCATCTCTGCCGCCCCCTATGAAATTTCTGTTTGACTGTAGGTAAAGCCATGTTTTATGATCCACTATGGTTAAGCATGGAGGCTCAAGATTTTGTCAGCTTTCCCTCTGTATCGAGGTTCCAGTGTGGCATTTACCAGGTCTGCAGGCCTGAGAAGTCTCACTCCCCCTTTCAGGCTTATTTGCAAGCTAGGAAAAATGCCACCTTCCCTGCAGTGACCGATTGAAAAAGGATTAAATGCAATAGTCCAGGTTCAGTGGGTTCCTGGAATGTAACAAGTGGTCAGTAAATATTGCTTGGCATGGCTGCTCTTCTGACTTGACTTTATATTAGACTGCAGTGATGTGGAGGTGACTACACCTAACTCATGTGTCAGAGATGAGGACATTGACCCTCAGCGCTCACTCTTAGTTATGGTTGATCTTCATGGCTGTCTTGACTGGGTTTAGAGTCCCCTGCACCTGTGTGTGCCTGTGAAGGCATTTTCAGAGAGGTCTGAGGGAAGAGGAGGATCCACCCTGAAGGCAGGTGGCACTGTCACAAGCGCCGAGGGTGCAGAAAAAAATGACAAATCCAGGGAAGTCCCACTTCCCTGCTACCATGTGAGCCCTTCTGCCGTATGAGCGGCTCCTCTCTGCCACACCGGGGCTCAGGGGCTGAATGATGGACAGAAGCTATCAGGAGGGACTGAATCTCTGAAACTGTGAGCCAGTGCCAAGTTCTCCTCCACAAGGTTATCTATGCCAGGTAATTTCACTCAGGAACTTATCAAGATCAAGTATCTGGTCCCTGCAGAACCAGCCAAAGCAGGGAGCTGTCCCCAGACTTATCACTGCCTGGTTCCTGAGTCTGTAATCATTTTGTCCTTCTTCCAGGTGCAGCTGGAAGGGGCTCCTGGCATTTTAGGGGAATGGGGGAGCAGTAGTTTATAGGCTCCATAAGGACAGGGACTCTGCCTGTGGTTTGGTCTCTTCTGTTGCCTTGCGATGTCTGGTGTTTGGTGGATGTTTGATAATGAATAAGTAATTAATGTATGTATGTGAATTGCATTAAGTGTGACTCAATAGAAAGGTGCATGCATACACGCATCGCAGTGTGAAGCTGTGACCCTTGAGCACTGGCTTCTCCCATGGGAGTTGTTATAAAACACATGTCTCTGTCACTAACAGAAGGAAGTTTATATGGGGGGTTATAGTCGACTCTCCCTGTCATCCTCCTCTTCCTCCCCCCTCTTCTTCCTACTTTCCCTCTTCCTCCCCTTTATCCCTCTCTCTCTATTTGGCTTCTGTTCTTTCTCAATTTCAATCACTTCTCGGCCTCCTACTCCTTACTCTGTCTACTGGAAGAGGCCAATGTACATTTTAACAATAGATACCCCCTAAAGTTCAGTGACTTGGATGGTAGCAAATGGGAGCAAAATTGTCTGGACATCTGGGTGATACTCCAGGACAAAGGTCCCCTGTGTTGGTACAACTTGTCTTCTGTGGTGAAGGCGTCCGCTCTCCCTGCTCTGGGTAGGGAGTCATGAAGGGGCTTGTAGTAAATACTGCACACCGCTGCACTCCATTTTGGCCTAACGAGTCATATGAACCTACCCAAGGGCGTGGAAGAACAAGTCCTCCAAGAACAATTCCTCCCTGAACAATGTTCTAGAGGGCAAAGAGAATTGCTTATGGGTAAGCCTTGAACTCTTTTCACTTAGGTGCTTTCATTTTCTCTTTTCTTCTCCCTTTCCAGATCCCTACCTCTTTCCAGCTCTTCTACTTTGCACCAGCAGCAGCTACACTAGCAAAAAAATGTTGAGCCAGGCTGGCATTGCCCCAAGTCTCTGGTCTGCTTGATGGCAAGCCTCTCGTCTTGGTGTGGATGAAGGTACTAGGGTTCTTTTCCTCCTTGGGGATTCACTGGAGGTTTACCATGAATCTTCATTTTATCACCTTTATTCCAGAGGCTGAGGACTGGCAAGTGGCTGAGTGCTTGGGGCTTTACCAAGTGGCCCAGAATCGTTCCCAAGTCTCTTCAAGAGTCAGTTCTTTCAAAGAGCAGCTTTCCCCAGCCACAGACATGGCTCAGTGGAGCTGGCTGTGTGCTCGGCAGCAGGCAGGTACATCAGGTTGTCTGTTAAAGACCTACAGCCCTGACCACACAACATTTGTTGATTGTGAAGAAGAGACAAGTTTCTTAATAAAGTCAAGGTCTCCTGGTGAGGGTTCCTAGGCCTCATAGAAGCATTCTCAAGGCCTTGATTTCTCTCACCTGAGGACAACCGAGTTCGTATAGCTGAGAGGCGGAGGCGCGTGACACTGGTAGCTAGACCCAGCTGTGGCGTTCTTAAGTTCTGTTGGGTGAGGCTCACTTTCTTCTTGGGCTTCTGCTCTCTTCTCTGCAAAGAAAAGTGGGTAAACAAGGTAGACTCTGGGAGAATAAAGTGTTTGTCTAGGACTAGGGCGTATTATCATAGGGCTTGAAGGGGCTCTGTGGGTGAACTGCCCATAGAAAAAGAGAAGCAGGAATGAAATAGGCCAAGAGTGAACTGGAGTGTGCGGAAAGCCCGGCATGAACAGTGCTGGGGGGGGGGGGAGGCTGGATGACCTTGTGCATCTTAATCATTTCCGAAGGAGTTCAAGCTTCCTGTTCACTTTGTTGTCGGTTCCTCTTCGTGTGTCCTCTTCAGTGTCTGAGAATGCTGAGTGGGAGAATCCTCGGAGCCATAGACATGACTTGTTGAGATTTTCAATACAGACACATCAGCTGTTAGCGATTTTCTACAAAGTTGAAGGTTATAATTTTTCTATACTTCTTAAGATATAATGGTCTCTTGGAATGTACCAGTAAATTAGTCATACTGTGTCCTGAGAATTGGTCTCTGTAATACATCCTGGTCTCTGAAAAAGAGCTGCAGTTGTATAATGGATTTTAGAAGTCTCCAAAGCTGGTTCAACTAACATATTTGTTAGTCTAATAAATGATACAGCTCTTGTCAAGATTTTTCCATATAGCACAATTTAATAGCGGAATCACTAGTTTCTCAGACATGACAAAAGGGTCTGGGCGTACTTTGATGGGAGACACAAAACCTCTTGTTGTTCTAATGAAGCCAAAATGGAAAAAAAAAGGTTTTTTTTTGTCTTTCAAGTGTATTTTTATGAAGCTAAAATCTACATACCACTTTCTCTAGGAAAATATTTGCTCCTATAGTGTATTTTTACCCTGTTATCACACATGAATATGCATTTTCTATTCTTTCTGCTTCCTTTTGTTTGATGAGCTGTCAGTAGTGCATGCCACTTCAGAGGGAAAAAATAAAATCCTTGAGTCCTAAGACATGTTTAGCCAGTGGGTCTATAAATGTTTTGGCCGTATACTATCATTTACCCACAGTTCTTGTCAAGGTTGTTTTATGGTCTCCACAGTGGTTTTGCATGGTGTGAGAGCATCTCCTCCAAGAATTACCTTGAGAGTGTCTTATGCTCCTGTACCGTGTCCCCTGACCCGTGGTGCCATCTCAGTAGCCGTGTTGACTTAAGTTAATGGGTTTAGCATCTCCTTGGGCATCCCTGAAGCTGCTTGGAAGGAACTTGCTGTGACACTGAGACTATTAGAACAGCTGTGTGTCTGGTCCTCAGCCAGAACTGCTTTTGCCAGGGAATGTGTTTTCCAGAGGGCATGTGACTTTCACTGTTGTGAGTTCTACCTACCGGCAGAACTGCCCCTAACACTAGCAACACCATCTTCAGGTATGAATCCAAGAAGAGTTAGGCAACAACTGTTGGCTACAAATCTGCCTCAGCTGAGGAGAGGTTGAACTCTGAGAAGCGACTACAAGTGATTGAAATCATTGGCACCGATTCTTAAGGCAGGAAGGGGCACAGAATGCTTCCATTGTAGAAAATGAGGACATAGGTGGGCTCAGGGAGCTGAAGGCCCCTGTGGAGGTTGTTCTCCACTGAACTGCGCTTGAGAATTGTGTGAGGAGATTTTGAAAAATGCTGGAGGCCTGATCCTATCACTGAAAGTTATTCACTCAAGTGGTTTAAGGCTGGCACTGGCAGATCAACTCATTTTTGCTCTCCTCAGATTCCTGTGGACACTCGGCAGGGAACCATGAATTCTGAGGTGCTATTCACAATGGCATTCTGTGATGGGAAGGGAATGTGCCTCCTTGGATTTTGTTAGAAATGACTCTGGGATTAGGGCTTAGGTGTTCTGATTTTTTTCAGCTTTCCAGATAATTCTGAAGCCTTATTCATGATTCTTGACATTTAAGCACACACCAGAATCACCTGGGGGAATCTGAGAACACAGATTGCTGGATTCTGCCTGCAGACTTCTGATTAGGGGTCACGGTTCCCGAGAACTGGCAAGTCTCTCAAGAGATATTCGTATAACTGGTCTACAGGCTCCACTGTGGGGCTGGAAGGATGGTTCAACTGTTAAGAGCGCTTGTTGCTCTTGCAGAGACCTTAGGTTCAGTTTCCAGCACCCATGTGGTGCTCACAACTGTCTGCAGCTCCTGATTCAGGGGATCTAATTCCCTCTTCTGGCTTCTAAGGGCACACGTGGTGACATGCATGACACGTGGTGACACATACAGACATAGAACTCATACATACCCTGAGCAGCACCGTTCTAGAGCAAGCCTGGGAACTTTGGTTGTTTTAGAATTTGTTGCCAAGGTGGTTGTTTTCAGATCTCAAGATCCCAGCTCTCACACAGATGGACTTGCGGGACTAATTGCTTTGGCTAGACTTTTTTTTTTTTTAAATTTACTTAGTTTTAGCTTTGTTGTTGTTATTGGTTTTGTTCCTAGCAAAGATGCAAAGCATAGGTTATAACTCCAAAGAGTGACACTTTATCCTACCTGCTGTGGCTTTGACTATTTGGACTAGGAGAATTTAACACGTTTATCAGCGTGAAATGATCGCCTTGCAACACTTCTGCCCTCTCTATTGATGGGTTGCTTGAATGGATTACGCAAATTAGTGGATGGTTTTGACTGTCAGTCACACTTCAATAGAGAATTTATTAGTGCCTTAGTAAATCTTGGGGGAAAGGTGACGTCTTTTCCTCTCTGTTTGACTGATGGCACGGATGATAATTCAGGCTGCTATTGTCCCTAACAATCTGGGGCGTGGGGTGGGGGAGGCTAGCTCAGAGAGTTCCTTAAGGTGATCCTGACACAATCTCCAGTTGAGACTCATTGCTATGGAGCAGGGTTCACAAACTCAAATGTCTCCATGGACTGGGAGGGCTGGGGACAGGTGGCAGAGACGGGGGACCTGGCGCCCTTCCTCCTTTCCATATTTGTCGTGGAGGAGCATTACTCAGTATGGTCAGAGCTCCTAGGTTTAAAAGTCAAACAAAACATACCTGTGAATACTCTTAGTCTATGACTCAAGGAACTTTCCTTAAGATTCCATTGAGAGGCATGTAAACCTATTTAAAGTCCTAGGGAATAGGTCCAAATGACTTGGCTTTGCTTTCTTGAATTGTGATTCCACGGGATATAAGGGCCACAGAGAAAATATTATTATCTAAATTTTTAAAAAGTCAATTTAAAGATCTGAGACTCCAGCTTATGCCCATCCAGATTTTACCATATTCATTGTCCTTGGTACACCATGGTTCTCCAGAAGCGGGGTGCATTTCAGCTTTTAGCGCATGGAACTAACAAGATAGGGGCTGGAAAAAAACCTCTGGAGGAGAGTTAGCTACAAAAGAACACCCAGAACCAATAACTAAAACTTGCAGGGTACATGCTTCAACTGTTTTACCTCAGGGATGCAGACCTGACTAGCTCTTCCTGCATTTTGAGTTATCATAATTTAATTCCTATAACATTTGGGGCCTAGACGTCTGAGAAATGGCTGAAAAGAGAAATTCTTTTGCAGATCTTAATTTTATTTACTTTTATTTTTTGAGCTTATAATGTAAGCTCCAAAACCCTCCCATGTACCCCCTTTCTTGCTCTTTTCTGAATTCATGGCCTCTTTTCCATAAATTATTGTTCCATACATATACATATATGTATGTGCATTCATGTATTCCTAAATATAGAACTATAACTTGCTTAGTCTGTACAATGTTACTTGTATATATGTTTTCATGGCTCACCATTTGGTATTGATAACCAACCGGTGTGCTCTTCCCTGGGGAAGACTGTTTATCCCTCTCTCAGCGTTCCTTAGATAGCTCTGTGTAGAGTTGAGGCCTCCTCTGCTTCCCTGGTCTGTTTTAGCATGCCTATTGCATGTTTTAGCATGTCTATTGCATGTTTTAGCATGTCTATTGCTGTTGTCCTTGTTTCAGCTTAAGTTTAGGCTGTCATGTTGGTGAAACTTCACGGGCACAGCTTCTGACATCACTAGGAGACACAATCTCGCAGCAAATTCTGAACCTCCGGCTTTTTATAATCTTTCTGCCCCTTTTCCAAAAATATTCCCTGAGTCTTAGATGTGGGAGTGTTTTGCAGATGTATCTGCTGGGACGGGCACCACAACTCCGTGTTTTTAGCAGTTGTGGTTTTCTGTAATGGTCTATTTTAAAGAGACGTTTCCTTGATGAAGGGTGGAGACCATACTTATTAGGCTGGACCCTGGAGAAGGGTGTGCAGGATCTGGCTGGGTGGAGAGCAGAGATAAAATTTGAATCAGGCATTATATCTCTTATGCTTATCTATTCTTTGGAGGACAGAAGATGTACTTTCTGTCTATTAAGTTGTGGACTGGTATATGGAGCCCTGGGCACTAAAAAGTTTGTGGGCTCCCTTTTAACCCCTGACTTTGCATTTAGCCTCTCAGAACTTCCATTGCCATTCATACACCCAATCCCACCTGCCCATTTTGCTGGGGGGCGGGGAGAAGAGGAATCTGCCCTTACACATGTCCATTCCTATCTTGTGAGCGTTTCTTCTGGTGGCTTTGTTGGTTGCTTTATAGTTGTCTGAAGCTACCCACAGGACAGAGTGGCCTGAAATGACAGAACACAATGTTAGCTCTGTTGTAACCACAGCACGTTCCCACCATGCACTGAATTTCAGTTTCTGTGGTCTCTGAAGATAGGATTTGGTATGTGTGTGTTGGCGGGCCGACAGCGGGAGAGTTTCCAGGAGTGGAATCCAAGGCTGTCACTATTACTCCTGGAACATAACTATAACATAATGGCCAGAGGGATTTCCTCATGGTCGACGGTGGTATATAGGAAATAGGATTCATCTAAGACACACACATCTGGCTAATAAGAAAGTGGTATTACATTTCATCTGTACTGTTTCTCCTTGTGTGTTTTCTGCCTCTTGTTCCCCACGGAAAGGGTAGGGAATTTGTATTTCCTTGGATCTCTAGCCAAATATCATCTAATTTTTCCTTAACCAAGAAGATAGCTTTAAAAAACAGATATACTGAAGAGATCTACAACCAGGAAGGGACACAAGGCTGCTGCAGTTTAGGGGTTGAGCAATAAATTGTTGTACTTTGGAAAGTGACCGAGGAAAGGGTAGGAGCAGACAGGGATTCAATTAAGTGAAGAACTTAGAAAGGAGAAAAACACTGTGGAAATTGCAAAGAAAAGTTTTGGATTCTGACTTAAGTCCTGCTATGAGTTTGGAATGTTTTAATTTGCTCAGCATAAACCAAAAACAGTTTCCAAAGGAGAAAGATGTGGTTTCCTTCAAGCTGACTCTGGCCTCTGCTCACCACCCCTGCTTTGGGTATATGGTGGACCCGATTCTGACAGTGCTTCCACAAGGGTGGCTGCTTGTCCATGGCATGAACATCCTAACTTTGGGCCATTCCATATGACCTAGCAAGCCAGAGTCCATGTCCTTTCATCCCTACCCACAGATTGTTCATCATTTCAAGGCATATTGACCTAGTTCTAATGCTCTAGCCAGCAGTTTTATTGATAAAACCAAAAGCGATGTTTGCTTTGTGAAATCTTACTAATCAAATGAGATGGTATGTCTAAAAGTGCTTTTCAAGTTGCTAAATGGCAGAGAGGTCAAGGAGGTATTATTTTATATGTGCTGTGAGGGAAAAGGTCTTGGAAACTTTCTGATCTCATCAAGGCTGTGATTAAATATCCAGAGTCCAGCATGGGTCTGGAACATTGTCTTGTTGCAGCGAGTGCTAGTTATTAGCCACATGAGGTTGAACCTTTGTTTTACCAATTAGACAACAAGCCTTTGTGAGCCTCGACTTCCTCCTCAATAACAAAAGTAATAGCGACCTCATGGAGTGATTGCGTGGCTCAGACAAGAGATAATATAGAAGGAGGTGCTTATGCAGCAAGGTTCCTGACATACGCTTAGTAAATGCAGACTTTATTTGCCGAACTGCATTCATGGAGGGTGTTATTTCCAAGGCGTATGGTGAATTAGAAAAGAGCATCGGAGATACTGTGAACTCCATCTGGACCCTCTTGGTTTTTAAAATAAATCTGAAAAAGACAGAATTCGAGTCCTGGTGCATAAGGGAAAGCGAGCGAAGAGCCATTTCTCTTCACTTACCCTATGTCTCAGCCGCCATGTTATTCCTGTTGGGAAAAACCGTTCTTCCTACACTGTCCTCCCTGACTATGGAAAGGCTGTGTAAGAAACGTTAGCCACTAGCTCTCTCTGGTGCCAATCTGTTTGAGCTTGAGTTAGAGGGACACCAATGGAGTGAGGTCAGATCTTTTTTTTTTTAAGATTTATTTATTTATTATGTATACAATGGTCTGCCTGCATGTGTCCCTGCAGACAGAAGTTGGCACCAGATCTTATTACTGGTGTTGGTGAGCCACCATGTGGTTGCTGGGAATTGAACTCAGGACCTCTGGAAGAGCAGTCAATGCTCTTAACCACTCATGGGATCACCAGTCAGCTTTACTATACAAGGTTCCACATGTACTCAATGTCTAATATAGTTGCCCTCAGTGTTGGAAAAGATAACTGGCTTTGGGTTGAGTACCAGATGAAGCATCTGACTTGTGTTTAGGGTTCAGGTTATTTGAAGAAAAAAAACTCCACCAAACCATCCGCCTTATTTTTGAGGCTATGTAATTCAATTATTTCAACTCAAACATGTGTTTGATGCCCCTCGCTGTTTTTATTACATTTAACTGATCGATACAAAGCTCTGACAATAGAATATAAGCCTCATCAAGAACACTTTTGAAAGGGACATGAAGTAGGGTGATACTCCTACTTAGCAGGTGAGCTTGGCTTATGACCAACGCATATGTATTTTCATAGTTCTGGAGGACATGGGGCCTAAGAGAAGATACCGGGACACTGGAGTCTTAAGGGACTTCATCCTCACATTGTGGAAGGAGCAATGGAATACCTAGAAATCTCTTTAAGGAGGTCACCAGATCAATTCTTGAGGATTCTGCCTAATTCGCTGCCAGAAGTCCTACCTTTTGAAATCACCATCTCATGTGTAATAGGATTTCAATATTGAATTTGGAGTGACATAAAGATTCAATCATGGGTGTGACGTCAGTGGTGCTTCAGTGTCCAGAAGGCAATGAGAAAGAGCGGGAAAGAGAGTGGGAGAGAGAGTGAGAATAAGAGCGAGTGAGAGAGAGCACGAGAGAGCGAGAAAGAGAGAGAGAGAGAGAGAGCATGAGAGAGAGAGAAAAGCAAGATGTTTCTGAAGGCCCAGACTCAGTAAGTATTGAGTGCTCAACAATTCAATTAATTAATTAATTTTGACTACGTAAAAGGTTTCTTTTTGTTTGTTTGTTTGTTTTTAAAACAAGTTTAACCTCCTACCTGTGAGCATAAGAATATTCCTCATATAACACCCTTGCAAGCATTGACTGTTTGCTATGGTCTGAATATATGAGTATCCCCTAAAATCAATATATTAGAATCTCAGCCTGTAAGGTGTTACCATTAGGAGATAAGAGCTTTTGGGGGCAAAGTAAACCGTGAGAACAGAGACCTCGTGGCTGGAGCGGGTGGCCTAAGAAAAGATGCTCCAGAGGCAGTGCTATTTCCACTGTGTAAGAAGACACCACAGAGTCTACTGTGAGAAACCCCCTCTTCCTTTTGTGAGATAGAATCCCACTGTGCTGCCTCCATTAGTCTGGAGCTCCTGATTTCAAGTGTGTTCCTTCTACCTTAGTCTCTGGAGTAGCTGGGATTATGGGCTTGCATTACCGCGCACAGCTGACTTTCTGTTGTTTATAAGATGGCCAGGATGTAGCGTTTTATCTTATTTTATTTTTATTTTTTAAATTTCATTTTACAGTCCAACCACGGTGGGTGCTGGGGATTGAACCCAGATCGCCTGCTGGGGCAACAAGTGCTCCACCCGCTGAGCCCTCCCTCTAGTTGCTCCCACCTCCAACCCCAACAGCTTTAGGTGCCAATTTGGTGCAACAACATATCATTTTATTTGATTAATTGACTGATTGAATTGGGGATTTAACCCAGGGCTTTGAGCATGCCAGGCTTTGGTCCCCTTTGTACTCTCATTTCTTTTGATTTTGAGACAGGATCTTACTAAGTTGACAGGCTAGCCTTTTCTTTCTTTTATTTTTTTTTAAGAAATAAAACCAACTATCTTTTTTCATTTTACTTACCAATCCCTGTTCCCACTCCCTCCTCTCCTCCACCAACCCCCCCCACTCCACCCCCATCCACTCCTCAGAGAGGGTAAGGCACGTTGCTTTGAGGAAGGTCCCAGGTCCTCCCTACTATATCTAGGCTGAGCAAGGTATCTATCCAAAGAGAATGGGTTCCCAAAAAGCCAGTACAAACTGTAGGGATAAATCCTGGTGCCACTGCCAGTGGCCCCTCAGTCTGCCCCAGGCATGCAACTGTCACGCACATTCAGAGGGACTAGTTTGGACCTACGCTGTTTCCTTCCCTGTCTGGCTGGAGTCGGTGAGCTCCCATTAGCTCAGGTGAGCTGTTTCAGTGGGTGAACCCATCATGGTCTTGACCTCTTTGCTCATATTCTCACTCCTCCCACTCTTCAGCTGGGCTTTGGGAGCTCAGCCCAGTGCTCTGCTGCGGGTCTCTGGATAGGCTAGTCTTGAATTCAATCTATTGCCGGCTGGCCTGAGCCTGTGATCCTCTTGCCTTCGTCCCTCTGAGTCCCTGGGATTGTATCCTGTGCCACCTGTCCAGGCTTATTTTTAGCTTTAATGTGTTAAGTAGACGGGCAGGGGCAATGAGCTGACTTTGGCTCCTTCTCTTGTCTCCAGTTAACTCAGTCCATGTACCTTGGATGCCATGTCTTCTTCCATGCTAGCCATTGCCTACAGTGCGGTTTGTTTGCCATCTCCCTGAAAGGATGTCTCGGGTAGGGTTTCTACTGCTGCAACTAAACACCAGGACCAACAGACAAGTTTCGGAGAAAAGGGTTTATTGTAAGTATTGACTTACACTTCCGCATCACTGTCAGGACAGGAACTCAAACAGGAACCCGGAGGCAGGAGCTGATGCAGAGGCCACGGAGGAGTGCTGCTTACTGCCTTGCTCCTCAGTCTGCTTTATTATAGAATCAGGACCACCAGCCCAGGGATGGCCCCACCAATAATCTGCTGGGCCCTCCCCCGCCAATCACTAGCTAAGAAAATGCCCCACAGCCGGATTTATGGAGGCATTTTCTCAATTGACTTGTGTCAAGTTGGTGTAGAACTACCCATCCCAAATGGCTTGCCCTTTTGACCTGTTTTGGTCTTATCTGTGTGGCCTGGCCTGAACTAAGGACATTGCTTACATGTGCCATGCCTAAGTCCTTGGCTGAGGACACATGGTGCTGTCCCGTTCTACCCATTGTCTACCTCCCCTCTGCACACTTTCAGCCCTACCCATCTTACAGCTGCTTCTTCCTTCCAGGAATGTTCCTTTCCCTGCTGAGTGCATCGCATGCATTGGCCAAGCTCCTCCTCCTCTACCAGGACTGTCAGGTAAATGACACAGAAGATACCCTGCATCCTTGCTAGGAAAGTAGTAGACAAGTGATAACAATGGTGGGTTCTGGCATCAATATGCATTTCCACATTATAACCTCAAAAAGAGTCACAAAACTAGGGTCTAATAGAATAAGTAGCATCTTTTCTGTTAAGGGGGGAGTCTGCTGTGAGATTGTGTTTCCTAGAAATGACAGATGAGCCACACCTATGTTTCAACATGGCTGCCTAGACAAGCCCTGAAGGAGGGCGACACCAAAGGCCGTGCTGATGGTCCTTCCTTTGATGATGAACAGCAATACGGAAGTATATGCCAAATAAACACCAACTGGCCTTTTGGTCATGGTGTTTCCATGCAGCAATATAAACCCTAACTTAGACATCTTTTAAGGGGAATTCCACACGAACCTCACAGAAGGCAATACTTGGCATGACAGAAGTCATGGCGTCTGAGGCACATGGGTTGAGGTAACTGAAAATGACAAGGATGCCCTGGGTGCCAATCAGGGAGTGGCCGCTTGCTTTTTCTGTGGCATGTAGGTACATTTGCACACCTCTGTTTTCTCATCTGCGAGAACAATGCTGCCTGGTAATTTTGGAGCATGGGGTTGCCTGGATTATACAGCCTAAGACGCAGTCAAGCAGCTAAAGAACTAATTTGAAAGAAGATAAAAGATGACACCTCTAAAATAGAGCCCTTTACACAATTCAGGTTGCTTTGTTCTAAGAATTAGAAGCCATGATCTATGGTTTGAGGATAATTCAGGGAACAATTTTTCTCTAACAGCTTCAAATAAATTTACAACAGCCTTTCCCCATTTCAACCCCCTGATTTCTAGTCTATAAACTTGCTTCTGTGTCTAAAGAAATTCTGCCTAAATTCCTTGAGGGTCTGACCCTTAGTTTATGTTCTTTTGTTCTTGTACTTGACATTATCTGAGATAGTCTTGTAAAACCTTGCTTCTGTTCCCTTCAGAATTTTATATCCCTCAATGAGGCGGTTCCCTCCCTCTTCCTCCAGAAAGATAGCTGCATTGCTTTGATAACTTTTCTTTTATTAATATAGATAAAGCCTTCATGTTTTTAAAACGAAACAGGTCACCTTCTCTTGTAGCATGGCTGTGAACAAAATAACCCAAAGCAAAGTTATTTGAACAAAGGGAATATTTGGCTGGGCTGGGTTAGCCCTGGGAACAGCAGCAGGGATGGCCACTGAGAGAGAACCTGATGGGGCAGTCTTGGGGAGAATCAGGGAGCCTGACAGGCACAATGGGGGCCTGCTTGACAAGAGGGAGCTCATGCTAGGTACTGGTACTAGCACCTATCCATCGCTAGTGAGGTCACCAGTCTTGGAGGAGAGCTTACAACCGCGTTAGTCAACTAGGATAATCCCTATCTGTGTACCAATATTTGCCCTCATACCCACATATTGGTGCAGTTCTTGCCTCTCATTAAAGACCCTTCTCTTCGCAACAGATGGAGACCAATACAGAAAACTGCGACTCATTAAAATGCAGAGAACAAGAGACTGTGCAGTGCTCTGCCCCACCTGATGCATCTGCCATATAATTCCTGCATCACAGGCTCAGGGACCACTTTGGAAGAGGGGGTGCATTGTGGGATATTTGCATGCTGTTAGAAGATATATTGCTGGGATTGGTTTAATAAAGAGTCGAATGGCCAATAGCGAAGCAGGATGTGTAGGCGGGACTTTTGGGCAGAGAAAGAGAAAGGAGAAGGAGATAATCGAGGCTGTACTGGCTGGTTTTGTGTGTCAACTTGACACAAGCTAGAGTCATTAGAAAGGAAGGAGCATCAGTTAAGAAAATGCCTCATTGCAATCCAGCTATAACGCATTTTCTCATTTGGTGATCATTGATGGAGGGCCCAGCCTATGGTGGTGCCATCCCTGGGCAGGTGACTCTGGGTTTTATAAGAAGGTGGGTTGAGCAAGCAAGGGGAAGGAAGTCAGTAAGCAGCTCCCCTCCATGGCCTCTGCATCAGCTCATGCCTCTGAGATCTTGCCCTGCTTGAGTTCCTGTCCTAACTTCCTTCAGTGGTGAACAGCAATGCTGAAGTGTAAGCCTAATAAACACTTTCCTCCTCAATTTGCTTTTTGATCATGGTGCTTCATCACAGCAATAGAAACTCTAACTAAGACAGAGGCACAGAGGATATGCCAATGAGACACAGAGGGAGTTAGACATATAGAATGGAAGAAAGGTAAAAAGCCACATGGTAAAAATGTAGATAACTAGAAATGGGTTAATTTAGGTTATAAGAGCTGGTTAGAAACAAGCCTAAGCTGTAGGGCTAGCTTTCGTAATTAATAATGAATCTCTGTGTTGTTATTTGGGAGCTGGCTGTCAAGACAGTAAAAGACTTGTTACAGGGGTGAGAAGATTGGAAGAGCCAGATGGACAGGGAGTCTGCTGTGAGATTGTGTTTCCTAGAAATGACAGAGAAGCTACACCCTGTTTCAACATGGCTGCCTAGACAAGACCTAAAAAAAGATGTCATCAATCGTCATGCTACCATGCAGTGGGAAATCTTTTTGGGCCTCAACCCTAGACAAAGAAATGCAGGAACTAGGGAATACTGAGAATGGGTGAAATCATCTCCCCCAGGGAAGAGCACAAAGATCAGCTATCCAATAACAATTGGTCAGCCAGGAAAACATTTCCATACAAGTAGCATTACCGGGATGAAGCAGGTTGCATTTATATGTTTAGGAATGTATGTGTGTGTGTGTGTATACACAATTAAAGAAAAAGAGGGCATGACCTTGAGAGTGCAAGGGGGATACATGGGAGGGGTTGGAGGAAAGAAAGGGAAGGGCAAAAATTATATAATTATAATTTAACTTCAAAAAATTATTTTCAAAATGGCCAGTGGGACAGGATTTGCACAGCGAAATGGCTCTCCAAGTTGTTCTGTGCAGCAACGCTACTCCCGGTTGCGATTCCTGCATGGGTGCGCTCTGAACCATCACCACTTCTTCCGTTCTTCATTTGAACCTTGCTCAAAGTCTCAGATGAAACAGGCATTGTTTCAGGTAGATGAGACGCTTGGAGCTTTTGGAAGCAGCAGCGGTCCATTAAGAAGTGTTTAAGCATGGAGCCTGCATGGATCTGTTCTAGAGCCTCTGCATTTGTGTGTGGTTGTGAAGCTCGATGTTCTTGTGGGACTCCTAACAGTGGGAGTTGGAGGGGCGGAGTCAACTGGGAAGAGTGGAGAAAGAGGAAACTGTGGTCAAGATGTAATGTGTGAGAGAAGAGGAAACAAAGAAGCATTTGAGCAGTGTTTCTCAATTGTCCTAATGCTAAGACCGTTTAGTGCAATCCTTCACGTGGTGAGGCCCTCCGGCTATACAATTGCTTTAGTTGTTACTTCATGACTGCAACTTTGCTACAGTTATGAATCGTAATATGAATGTTTTTGGAGATAGAGGTTTGCCAAAGGGGGGGGCCGGTCACAACCCACAGGTGGGGAACCATTGGTTTAGAGGGTCAGTGCAAGGAGCAGTTCTTGCCTAGAGCAGTTTGTGGTCTGGTGAGGGAGGCAGATAGACCACCAGGCAATCGCGGTAGAGGACCAATGCTCCACAAAGCCCTGAGGAAGAAAGCAGGCATGTGCTCTGTGGGTGTGTCATGAGAGTCAGAGCAGAGAGTGTCTTGTTTCAACCAGGGTCACCAAGCTTGTGGAGGGAGGTCAAGATGCAGAGGGAAGGAAGGGCAAGGGGACACATTGGTTTCTAATTTCTGCTGTAACACATTACTGTAAATATGGTGTCTTAAATGTCACCCTACATTTCTGGATAACCAAAGTCAGAATTTTCTTCCCTGGGATCAACATGAAGATGTGGCGGGAGCTAGTGAGAGAACCGGTTTCCTTACGAAGCCCTCGCGTGCCCTGGCTCGTGGCTCCTTCTCCCGTCTTCCTCCGGGGGATGGGCCGACTTTCCCGCACTACTCTGTTTCTGTTTCTCCTCCCATTAACAAGAACCCTTGATTCCACTGGGCCCCTCCACCATGGGTGATTTCCCTTGCCAAACCCCTGAGCTCTGTATGTGCAGAAGCCCTTTTGCTAGGTAAAGAGCATCCCAAGTTTGGGAGATTAAAGTGCAGACAAGACATCTGGGTGGGAGGCGTTGTTCTGTTCCCCACAGTGAAGCAGAGGGCAGAAGAAGAAGGAGAAGGGGGAGGGATCCCTACCTGAAGTTGTCTGGATGTACTTTTTCAGAAGAACAGCTCAAATCTGAAGCCAGTTTCCTTCCTGTACATTAATCTGGATCTTGTGCTACACCTGTGAAACCTCATTAGTGGCCCCGATCAAGGGAAGAAAGGAGCCCCAGTCTGACAGCTCCTGGTAAAGGAGAACACAAATTAGACAGTGTTAGTTCCCGTAATGAAGCTGCATGGAGTTGTACTCTGTGAAATCGTGTTCTTCAGATAGTTCAGCTGGAATCAGCTTCGCAGAAATTCTCCTTCTGGACTCTCATACTTTGCTTGGGAATTTGCCGGCCTCAATTGGTTTCATTCTGTTTTTGCTATTCTCTTCATATTTCCAGTTCAGAGTAATATGAAACTATGTCTCATCACCACTGTTCCCAATACAGGGTTCAGACTGAGGAACCTCGTGCCACCCCTGAGTCATCACTGGCTTCCCCAGCCTGCCGCAGCCATAGCAGCTGCTCTTCCAGCTCTGGCAACAGCAACGGCAGGGCATTTAGGGTTCTGCTGAGCCCTGTGCAGTGGGGATCCTGCCGAAGGAAGGATAGTGGGTGCTTGCTCTGTTGGATGGGACATAGATAAAGACTAGTCCTGGCCTGTTCTACTTTCTGTTCTTGGTGTCTGAACATGAGGGTTAGCAGCTGCAGTGGGTATAATTTTTTTTGACAGTAATTAATTTTTTAAATAAAATTCTTACAATATATTCTGATCATGACTCACCCCTATATCCCCCAAGAATCTCTCCACCTCCCTACCCATCCAACTCCATGCCTTCTCTCTCTCTTTAGAAAACAAACAGGCAAACAAAAAACCAAACAAGCCCAAGGGAAAAAAAATCCATGAGAAAGCGCGCGCACGCGCGCGCACACACACACACACACACACACACACACACACACACACACACACGGTATGTATGTAAAAAATCCCCCCAAACCACAGAATTAGAAACCATAATATATAAGCGAAAGACAATAAGATAAAAAATGCACAAACAAAGCCATCTGAGCAAAAAAATTCTACAAAAACACCATTGAGTTTGTTTTGTGTTGGCCTTCTCCTGCTGGGCTTGGGGCCAGCCCTTAAGAATAGTTTATAGTTTATATGGTATAAATTTCTTATTGTTAGAATTATAGACAGAGCTGATGAAGAAGCTTTGGTCAAATATGACTGACAAACTGATTTCAGTGCTCCTAATATACTTTTATGTGTCCAGCATTTATAGTAACATTATAAATTATGTAATTTTATATATTTGCTCATATGTGGACCCTAACACCATGAGGTGAGCAAGAAAGAGAGTCCAGGTGAGATTAAGATGCCAATCTGGTAAACGAATGATGGCAGGAAATCTCCACAGGGGACTTGCAAAAAAAGAGACAATGGCCTTGATGGAGATTGGCTCATGCTGTACACCAGGCACTGATTTTGTGTGAACTAGCCACTCGATCTTAGTGACAACCCTTCTGGAGAAGGTGTTACTGTCTCCGCTTTGCAGATGAGACAACAAGGCACACAGCTTGTGGTGCTTTGCCCAAGGTCCACTGTGAGTGCTGTCCGGGTCCACATTCAGACTCTGAACCTGGAATTTATGCTCTGTAGCACCTGCTTTGCCACCAAAATGTGAGTCAGTCCTTAGGGAAAGGCCTGAGAAATGGAGACTGTAGCATGGTAGTTAATAGGCATCAGGTCTTCTGGACTGGGAAGCAAACTGTTGTACCTGGATAAATGCTTTTTTGACAGAGACTGAGAGGACAATATTGGCTCATTTTCCAGAGAAACGGGTTACGACAAATAGGCAAGAGTGTCAGAGAGTTCTTCCTGGCCGCTGGCTCCTGACGTCATGCTGAGCCACTGGACAGCCTGGCCTGCACTGGGTTGAAGGTTGTTTGTCCTCTCAGGACTGACGTCCTCAGCCTGATCTCCCTAGAAGCATGTTTCCAGGACCCAGCGCTCTGTCCTCAAGGGAACTCTGTCTGCGAGGGCTGATCCCCAGTTAAGCATTTTCTTTGCCAAGCTTGACTATCTCTATTCACTAGAAGACGAAGCCTGTTAAAGCAGAAAAATGGTTCCTACACGGGATCGTTTGTCTTTAAATGCTGTTTTCCATGTCTTCTACCAAAGGAAAAGAGGGAAAATCCTTATACTCTGGGCAAACGATTTTGCCATTTTCTGGGGACATTGATTATAGCTTATCTAACTTCATAACAGATCCATCTTATCTAGAAGAGACAATGTAGCATGAAAATCAGAAGAGATGTAGGGGCTCGGGAAAGGGCATCACTCTTACTCCTAGGTAAGATTTTGCATTATGATGCTATTTTTCTCAGACACCTTAGGCTGACGAAGCAGAGGTTCTTCCTAGGAAGAGCAGTATTGTCACAGGCTCCATAGAGGAAATAAATAGTTCTTTGTCTTTTAATCAGCTACACCCCACTATGAAAAAGGGCAGCAGATCAGGAATTAGAACCACCCAATTGATATCTAAAACACCGTGTCATTTTGCTTTTGTGGACATTTATCTAATTCTAATTTTCAACCCTTAGTATTAGAGTTCAGTAAGAGAAAAAGGACGACATAGTCGCCAGAGTCTTCTGAAGGCAGTCTGGTGTCATGGTCTTCTCTTCCTGAGCTGAAGGAGACCGTGTTTCTGGTGTCAGCTGCAGGGAATGGTGGAAGACACCTGGACAGAGGAACACAGCTTTGTCTTGCTCCTGCTCCTGTCATAAGTCACCTCCATAGACTTTGGTTTCTTGTTTTTAGTGTCCTTACAGATTCACTGACACTTACAGATTATTTGGTGGCATTGCTTTGTGGCCCTGACAATGATTGCCTAATGTAGTTTGAGTCTATGGTATTTTGAGTCAAGATCAGAGCTGCTATTTCCTCCTGCTGAGCTACACTTATAACTTTAAGGGGCTCCCTTTATCTCTCAGAAAATCCCATCTTCCTGAAAGTTTATTTTGTCTGATGTTAACAGAGGCCCTTAAACTTTCATTGCGGTTGCTAATTCAGTTCAGCGTGTATGCATCTCACACCCCCACCCCCACCCCGTCCTTTTAACCTTCGATGAGCTAAGGGAAGACATCTTTATTTTGCTCATGGAAAATTCACTGAATGAGCCTTCTGAATTTGTGGATCAGTGTCTTTCACCAGCTTAAAATCCTCAGTCATCATTTTAGGAGGTTTCTCTCTTTCTCTTCCTTCTCAGTTGCCCGCTCCCCTCCTCCCAATCAAGCAACAAATAGTGTTTTTAAGTCACTTTAAAATTCAGTTTTGATTAAAGTCTGGAGTTAGTCAGCATTTTTAACCCCTCAAACAATATAAAAACATTCCTTTGTTTCCATGGCTTATGTACTATTTGTTATATATCTATTTCTACTTCTTCTTGCAGGTAAGTCCAGTCCACAGCCTTGGAGCTGCGTGCATCCAGGGATAGCTATGAGTTCAGCCCAGCACAAAATGGTAGACTTACTTAAAACTTGAGGATATCATTGGTGATTTTGATGTTGTGATCTGATTGCTTAGTTCTTCAGCGCAAACTTTGTAGATGACAATCACTGTGCTGTGCCATCAGAGGTCACATTGCCATGCTAGGAGAGCCTTCGCCTCCACTCTGCTGTGCACTGCTGCACGCCCATGTTCAGTCCTTGGCAGCTTTAATCCCTGAGTTTAGTCCCTCCCTGGGAACTGCCCTTTGATAAAGAGAATGGCTTCGCTCATATCTCAGCTTGGTCATGTGTGTGAATGTGGGGAGATAAAGGGTCCCTTTCAAAAATAAAAAAAAAAAGAATAAAACAAAAATTCTCTTCTTTAACGATGGGTTCACTGTGGTGCCTCCCCATGTCCTTGTGAGAGAAGACATGCCTTAGACAGCACACACACTCAGCTTCTTTGTCTGACAGCTTGCTTCCTGTACTCCTCAGTAGGGGCTACCTTCCAGAGCATCATTCCAAATGCCTGCTATGTGCACACTTCAAGCTCCTAGTTAGTTCCCAGGGAACTCACTTAGGTTGAGGATCCACAGCCCAAAACATTAAGACTTAACTATATAGTTGCCATTTTCTTTGCTAGCAATTCCTTTTGTATCAATTTTTTTCTGCTTGGACTACATCCCTCAGATACCCAACACACTCTACTATTTATCTTACCTTAACTACTACTTATCTTAACTTTCCTTTTATCTGAAAGGCAATTTTAATAAATATGCAATTATAGCCAGACAATTGCTTTCTTGTAGCTCAGTGGAGATATTATTCTACTACCTTCTCATTGTCACTGTTTCCATTGTACACTTAGCTGTCAATGAACTATCCTCCCTTTGAAGTCTAAAGTCATCTTTGGTTACTTTTCAGATATATAATAAATATATAATATATATTCTAATATGTTAATGTTGCCTATTGAATTTTTAATTTCAATTATTTTATTTTTTAAAGCAATATTTTTATTAATTATTTGAGTTTTTAAATTGTTTTTATTGCAGTATACCTTTTTCTTTGCATTTTCCCTTCTTCTTCTCTTCCCTTCTACCCTCTCCTGTGACTCCCACACTCTCAATTTACTCAGGAGATCTTGTCTTTTTCTCCTTCCTCTTTAGATCCATGTCTGTCCCTCTTGGGGTTCTTTTTGTTGTTTAGGTTCTCTGGGGTTGTGGATTGTAAGCTTGTTTTTTTTGTTGTTGTTGTTGGTGGTGGTGGTGTTTTTTTTTTTTTTTTGCTTTATGTCTAAAAACCACTTATAAGTAAGTACATATGATATTTGTCTTTCTGGGTCTGGGTTACCTCATTCAATATGTTTTTTTCTAGATCTATCCATTTGCATGCAAATTTCAAGATGTCATTTTTTTTCCTACTGTGTAATACTCCATTGTGCACATGTATCACATTTTCTTTATTTATTCTTTGGTTGAGGGGCATTTAGGTTGTTTCCAGGTTCTAGCTATGACAGACAATGCTGCTATGAACATAGTTGAGCACATGTTCTTATGGTATGATTGAACATCCTTTGGGTACATGTCCAAAAGTGGTATTGCTGGGTCTTGAGGTAGGTTGTTTTTTAATTTTCAGAGAAATCACCATACTGATTTCCAAAGTTGCTGTACCAGTTTGCACTCCCATGAGTAATAGAGGAGTGTTTCCTTTAGCCCACATCCTCTCCAGCATAAGTTTTCATCAGTGTTTTTTTATCTTGGCCATTCTGACTGGTTTAAGATGGAATCTCAGAGTTGTTTTGATTTACATTTCTCTGATGGATAAGGATGTTTGCATATCTCTGATGGCTAAGGGAGCTTTTCCCTAGGTCTCTTATTTTACTTTAAATAAAGTATTATGTGCTTAAAAGTCTGACTGACTGTTGTATGTGTACATTTATGTACAGTTGTGTGTGTGCATGTGTATGTGGAGGCCAGAGGGCAACCTCAGGTCATTCATAGGAGCTGTCCACTTTTTTTTTTTGAGATAGTCTCTTACTGGGACCTGAGACTCTCTGATTAGACTAGGCTAAAAGACCACCAATCTCCAGAGATTCTCCTGTCTCTGCCTCCCCAGCATGGAGTGCTATCATGTCTGGGTTGGGTTTATTTGTAGATGCTAGGCCCCTAACTCAACTTCTCACACCAAATGAACCATGTCCCCAGACCCTGGCTGATGATTCTAAGCAGAGACTATTCTTTCATTTTCCGGCCACCCAGATCCGAATAATCACACAAAACTATATTAATCACAACACTGTTTGGCCAATGGCTAAGGAATATTTCTAGCTAGCTCCTACATCTTAAATTATGCCATTTCTATTAATCTGTGTGTTGCCACAATACACTTACTGTGTATATAGGTTGTGGCTTACTGGAAGGTTCTGGTATCCTTCTCTTTCTCCAGCTACATGGCATCTGCCTGACTCCGCCTTCTTTCCCCCTGCATTCATTTAGCTCCTGCCTACCTATATTCCTGCCTACCATAGGTCAAAGTGGCTTCTTTACTAACTAATGGTAATAAAACATCCATAGCATCCAGAGGGGAATCCCACATCAAATGATGATGATAATCTGGTTTTTTGAGACAGGATTTCTTTGTGTAGCCTTAACTATCCTGGAAGTAGCTCCTGTAGCTGGCCTTGAACTCACAGAGATCTGCTGCCTCTGTCTCCCAAGTGCTGGGATGAAAAGTATGTACCACTTCACCTGGCTTAGTCTCTTATTTTAAAACATATTAAGTGTATATGTCTTAAATTTGGTGTCTGACAATTTAATACATGAACTTGAACTCACTTTGGGTCTTATTCTGCTGGCTTTTGCTTTTGACAACCTGATAAATTTTATTTATATGTGTTTTTTCTTTCTCTTTTCTTTTCTTTCCTTTTCTTCTGGAAACTATATCATGGAGGGTTGTGTCTAGGTTAAGAGTATTCCTCTAGAGAAAATCTGTGCTTATGTCTTCCAGTGTGTTCGTCGTAGCCTGCCTCTCAGGTGTCAGACCAGATCCATGTGTGCAGTGCTTTTGGATCACCCAGGTCGCCAAGTTTCAAAACAGACACTAAGCCCCAGGCTTGGGCTTTCTTCCTACATCACCCTGCTTCAGTCCTTCCAGACTCTGAAAACCAAAGGTCAGGTTCACCAGTCTTGCCAAACACTTGAAAAAGGTGGTGGCACTTGGCGCACACTGAAAGCCAGCTTCTGTTTGTCTCCCTGGTGTCTTGCTTGCACTTAACCTCTTGCCAATTCCTTGGTGACTTGGAATAATGTATTGTATTTTGTTACAGTTTGTCCTATTCCCTGGCTCTGGATCTCAATTTTTCAATATTGCAGGAGGTAATTTATTTAACTCAAAAGGAGTATTTCTCCCACAAGTAGTTTAGATTGCCCTCTGGATACAGGAGGAAGACAGATGCCTTCCTCTAGACTGTTGGAACCCAAAGCTGTTCTGAGGATGTTGCTTCATCTCCCCTTAACGGTAGGATGTAAAAGGTGAGGTGGACCCTGAATATACAGAGCCTTCTGTGTTGATTCTCTGACTCAAGTATGGTCTTTCTGGATAAAGGATGTAACAATTCTTTCTTCCTCAGAGGGATGTTTGCTTGGATTGTCTAAGAAGCTTCTAGAGAAAAGGTCACAATAGCTGATTGGGAAGGAAGAGACTTGATGTAAACACCGGAGACTAGCTGTCTGTCTCTCCTCAGTCTATAGCACTTCCTCAGAGGCCTGAGTGAGATTCATATTTAACTCAAGGTGGTGAGCCCAAAGGGGGTATATCCCAGAAAAAAACATTTCTGCTGTCACTCCACAGCTTAGATCCATTGTCTGTTGTTTGATATAAATGAGAATTAATCTTATCAGGGGAGACACAGAAGGCTAGTCTTCAGTGTTTGGGGCATAAGGATACAGGGCAATTTTTTTAATGATAGAATAAGAAATGTAAATATCTGCATGTGTATAAAGTTTGGTTAGACTCTTTGGTTCCTTTTCTTAAGAGAAACCTTAGGAGCTGGGTGGTAGAGGCACATGCCTTTAATACCAGCACTTGGGAGGCAAAGGCACACGGATCTCTGTGAGTTCTGGGTCAGCAGGATCTACAGAGAGAATTCAAGGACATCCAGGGATACAGAGAAGCCCTGTCTGGATAAAAAAGAGGTGGGGGTTTAGGGACAGTGTCTATTTTCTTTATTTCTATAAAGGACACTTTGAAATGTGTTCACAACTACTTGTTACTTGTGAAATCACTTCCCCCAAGCAATCAGAGTGGCTGGGGAAGATGCAGATTTCCTGCCTCCACAGCAGAACAGCATTGTGTGTTTCCTGTGCGGTGATTGTGCATGCTGAAGTTTGAATTGTCATAGGAGGAAGGTCAGGAACAATCATTAGAAGTGGCAATTGTACATCAGAGCTCTTTGACCAATTTTTAATGTAAAATAATTCACTAATGTAAACTTCACTGTGCTCTCTTAAACTTGGGTCTAATTGAAACCTGCCTGCTCATTTTATTTGAACTAACTGGGTTGGGATATGGCTTAGAAACAAACAAGTAAAATTATTAGGAATCTCACATTTCCATGCCATTCCTCTTTCAAAGTGATTTCAAAACTAAAGCCACATCTGGCACAGAGGCACATAACTCTAGTCTCCACAGTCGGGAAGCAGAGGCAGGAGAACTATGAATCCCAGGTCAGCCTGGATGTATAGAACATAATAAAACCCTGTCTCAGATAAACCAAAGACTAAGGATGTGGCAAAGTGGTTGAGTGCTTATCTATCACAACAGCATCTTCAGCTTGATCCCTTATACACAGATCAATAGATCCATGGGTCCATTGACCCATTGATCCATCCATCTGTCAGTCCGTCCATCCATCCATCCATCCATCCATCCATCCATCCATCCATCCATCCATCCATCCATCCATCCATCCATCCATCCATCCATCCACCAGTTAATCAAAGAAACAAAGCCATAAAAATTCATTCATTGGCCTTTCCATGCCAATCTGTAAAGGCAAACAGAATATATATTGATATTCCTGTTGTGGGATATTTGTACACGGTGCAAATATGTGTCACTGTGATTGGTGTAATAAAGAGTTGAACAGCCAATAGCTAGTCAAGAGAAGCAGGGAGACACCAGCAGACTTGGAGCAAGTTGGAACTGCCGTACTGAGGAAAAAGGCATGTAAAGAGGCATGTGACAGAGCATAAATTAAAAAAAAAAGTGGGTTGATTTAAGTGATAAGAACTAGTTGAAAACAAAACTAAGCTAAAGGCCAAGCTGTCATAATTAATAATAATTAATAATTCATAATTAATAATAATGTTCTGTGTCACCTGTGGGCTGGTGGTTCAAGAAAGTCTGATGAGATGGTATCTGGCGTGCGGCATATAAATCCACACAAGGCCTGAGAAAGCTGAAAAAAGGAAAAAGTTCTGAGTAGACCATGTGCTCACAGCACATGGCTCCTCCTTGGCAGGGGACCAGGTAGGAGTAACTACTGGAGCTGGGGCAGATAGACAAGCTCCAGGCTGGGCCTGGAAGCAGGAGGCTCTACTCTGACAGACTCAGAGGGAATGGAGCCAGCCGTCTGGTCATGTGCTAATAGGAGCCACAGGGAGGAGGGCCTAGCTGCAGCTTAGCCGGTTAAGGTTTGACTCACACAGTCAGAGAACACTGCAACTGTGTGGTTGCAGGTGCTTAGAAAGCCAGGTCCAGATGGAGAAAACGTCTGAACAAATATAGTGTGCTTTAAAAAAATGTGCTTAGTTTCAAAAGAAGGGAAAAAACAGGTATAGTCATAAAAATAAATAATTTAAAATAATAAAATAAAATCTTTAAAGAGAGAGTAAAATATTATAAAAGGTAATATTCCCATGTAAAGATGGGATATACACAGGGTGTCTGGATTCTGTATGGTGTTTTGTTGACTTTGAATTTTTAAAATGCTAATGAACAAAAACACTAGCTGCTGAGAGACACTGGATAATGGAAACTGCTAAATTAAACCAACCTACATCTTTTAAGAATGTCTTAACTTCAGAATGGAAGTCAGAAAATGTGTTGCCCTGGGGGAGAGGTTTTGCTTTTGTTTTAGTAGGAAACAAAAAGTCATAGATTTCTTCAAAATTAATAAGGACCATATTTGACTGGGGGAGACATCCTGCAGATCTTAGCTACAGTTATGAGGGAAAAAGCAAAGACAGACTACAGTATAGGTGACATATATGCTGATCCCTCTGCATGGGAATAGCTTTGAGACTGGATGAGAAATGATAAATCTTGTTGGCTACAGAGTTCTCATAGCAGTCCAAACAGAGTTATAAAATTGACAGATGCCTCTTACCTGCTTGCTCAAACATAGAACAAAAAGCATCTGAAGCTGACCTTTGCACACTGTATATTCCATACTTGCGTTAATGCAGATATATACATTACCTTTAAAAGTTTGCATGTTTTCAGAACTGGTTATGAATAAAGACAAGTAGCCCAGGTGATCCAGCCTCTCAGAATACCCCAGTTGCAGTTTCCTCAAAAATGTACATCCAGAAAAACTCCAAAACTGTAAGCCAATATGGTCCAGCCTCACAGACTATGAGCTAAGACTTCAGAGAGGCCCCATACTTTTCTATTACACAGAGACTAGACAACAAACAAATGATACAGCTAGCTCTCCCAGGACTTGGCTATGAATTTAATTTTCTCTGGGTCCCCTAAGGATACCATCATCATACTACAGACAAATGTAAGTAATTTTAAGAGCACAATGCCCATGTTCCCAAGAGGTGGGGGTGGGTGAGTTTAGTCATTCAATGGGGTATGGGTATTTGTCATCATTTAAGGGAGCTGGTTACAAATTGTTACTGGTTATCATCAGAGAGAAAATTAAGCAAAGGAGATTAGATTTAGGGATCTTGTTCTGAAAAGAAAAAAAGGAGGGATATAAGAATGATAGGAAAAAAGGGTAGATTATTGACTCTACATTTAAACTAAAAAACAGTTACTAGTCTCAAATATTTTGCATTGGTGGAGGTATTTTATATTGATATAAATGTAAGATTATTTGACTAGAACATACTGTGTATATGTTTCTACTCTTTTAAAAGGTATTATACTCATACAGATCATTAAAAATGTAAATCCTGGTCTTTGAAAGTTATTTAGGATAATGTAGGTTAGTACTTGGTCATCTATAATAATCAAACCTGTAGTCATGTTAGGTATGTTTTCAAGGTCTTCAAACACTTCAGAGACCTACAGAATATGACATTTAAGATGTTTTAATAACACAAGGCTTTTAATGACAGTGAGTCATGTCTGTTCCTGGCAGCACCAATCTTCTTCAGATTGGTAGTTTACTTTCATTGTGGCAAAGTTGGTCACTGGACAAGAAACTGCCCCAGCCTCAACTGCTGATAGTATGCTGTCCAAATTGGACAAGCAAAACACAAAAGAAGGTGACCCCCAAACTTTGCCAAGACAAGATAGGACAGTCCTTCAAAATTCCCACTTCACAGAAAACTCTGTCAGATATTCTAGGCCTGTAGGCTGAAGATGGATGCCCCAACATTGCAGAGGAAACTTGGGTGACTGTTTGGGCAACCAAATGTTTCTCTCATTTCTATAGTTTTGGAATTTATTTGCTTTGTACTCGAAGCTTACTCAGGTATTATTATATCCATCTTAGGTCTTTGATGGGGTTGAAGACTAGACAGTTATAGTTCTACAGTTTTCCTTGTTAACAAATTCAGAAAAGAAACTTTCATAAGAGATGTAAAGTGTGTAAGATTGAAAGCATGAAAGCTCAAGTTATTTCCCTAAAAGTTGCTTTAAGGTTTTTAAAAAGGTATTCTTAGGATGGTAATACAAGTTAGGGTAAAAGATGGCTTAGGTATAAAACTTTAAGTTCATCATGATAGGATAGATAATAGAGTATTTTCTCCAAATATGCCAAATGCAAATGCCCTGGACATTGTGAATGTAATTCTTACCTGATAATTGTTCTTATTTTATATAGTTTCACTGTATTAGAGTTAAAACCTTTCCTTCTTATTTAGACAAAGGGAAAATGTGGGATATTTGTGTCATTTGTGTGACGTGTCACTGTGACTGGTGGCATAAAGAGCTGGATGGTCACTAGCTGGGCAAGGGAGATGGCGAGATGCCAGCCGACTTAGAGTAAGTTGGACATGCCATACTGGGGAAAGGTAAAGATCTACGTGACAGAATGTAGATTTTAAAATATGGGTTAATTAAGTTATAAGAGCTACTTGGAAGCCTAAGCTAAAGGCAGCCTTTCACAATTAATAATACGTCTCTATGTCATTATTTTTGGGCTGGCAGCTATGTCCACAGAACAGAGGGAGGGAGTTCATTCTGCTTTCAAAGAACCTTCGAGTATCACTGTACCTTTTCTGCGTATGTTCTTTAAATGACTTCTTCCTCTCAGCTAAGCAGTGGACAAGGGCATTTCATAGCTTCTTCTCTCTAAGCCCATGATGAGAAGCTCCTCAAGGTGAGCGGATGCGTTCGTACCCGACTCTGGCAAGATGCAAGCAATTCTGGCCCACCAGCTGCCTGATCAAGTGATTTAGCTGCTGAGCTTGCCTGCATCCTGAGCTAGGAATATGAGCTGGCCAACAACCATGTCTAAAAATAAGTCAGTGCCCATCTTCCACCTGCCCTGCTGTGGCCTAGAACGCTCTTGTGGCACTTCCACATGCAGGACTGGAAGGGTGCAGTCTCATATAGGAAGCTTTTCCCCCTCTGTCTCCTTGTTCATATAAATCCCACCATTCAGGAAAACCATTGTTGGGGTACTGGCACTGGTGTGAGATGGTCTTGCCCAGAAGTCTTGTGTGGGAAAGCAGTGAAGCCAGCCTTTCCCTTTTTGGCTCTCTTAATAGACATTTTACGTGAAAGCTTCCAGGGCTAATTGTGGTGAAAATGTACCAGGTAGACCCTTTTCATGCCAACTATAATTAATATGTTATAACCTTCAAGGCCATAATGTTCATCAGTTGTTAATTAGTAGTTCATTTTGTTGAGTAAATAATATTTATGATTGATGTTAGAACTTGTAATTGGACACTAGAAGTGGCCCTCTTGGGGCTGGCATACCAGCAAGTATTAGACCATGGTACAGTAATGGTACATGGCAGATCATCTAGAAAAATCCAAGTTAAATAAGCGTGACACAACCAAGGAGCTCCTTCTCAACTTGAGAAGGGCCTGTTGTCAGGGTCTGCATGTGTCCTGGGCCCGAGCTTCTTAATTGTGTCTGTCCTGTACACCACTGGCTTTCCATCCCTCTTAAACCTTGCTACCAGCCACATTCCCCAAAGCAAATTGTTCTTTGTTAGCCAATCCTATTGACTTTGAATTACGCTTGTAATAGGTGCTTTCGAAGTATTATCGTGACACAAACAGTCACACTCGGGGAATGGGCGTAGGGGGAAAGAAGTGCTTTTCCGAAAAGATAACGATTGAAATTTTTATTAGAAATGATTCCTTAGGTTGAATTCACTTTAGATTAACAGATTTTCCTGCTCAATTGATTTTCTGGCATCCATGTAGTGATCCAGCAGAGAGAAAATGGGGGTTCATTTAGTCCACTGCTCGGAGGGAAGCCACAAGCCTGGCAAATGAATGCAACAGCACTTCCTTCTTGCCTGCTTGGTGGGAGCAGGAGTAGGACAACCAGATCCGGCCAGCTGCTGACCAGATGCTGCCTTCAATTAATATTTCAGCCCTCAAACACTCCCTGCTCCCTCTCGAAAGCATAGCAGCTGAGTAATAAAGAGACTCACCAAAGTCCTAGGTTATTCTTTTTTTTCCAGAGAGCATTTACAATGGCTAAATTGCTTGAAATAAATTAGCACAAAAAATAAACATGGTTTGTACAGTATCTGTAAAACAAATTCCCAAACTTGGGAAAATAGAGAGGCAAAGTTGAGCTTCCGTTTAACAAGCACACACTATGCTTCATTAAGACAGAGGTCTTTCTTTCTTTCTTTCTTTCTTTCTTTCTTTCTTTCTTTCTTTCTTTCTTTCTTCCTTCCTTCCTTCCTTCCTTCCTTCCTTCCTTCCCTTCCCCCAGTTAAAAAAGGGTTAATAAACTGAAGATATCATTGCTAGTTAAAGAGGTCCTGCACCATTTTAAGGGAAGTAGGAGGCTACAAAGCAGACAGTTAAAAAGAAACCAAGAGACTGTGTTGTAATGCTAACAGGCAATTAACAAACTCATGGGTGTTAATTATCTTCATACTGTATCATGTTCAATTAGCTTAGTCTCTGCAACAAAGACGACGATGAACAATTGCTTTGATAGGCGTACAGTACTTCATTTGTAGTTAATCGGTTTAAGCCCTGCAGTTGCTAGGTTACCTGTCTCCAGAGGTAAAAGGCTATACAGATGCACTATGTTTAAATGACTACAGAGAACTGTTTAAACTCAAACCATGTATAACTCTTTATTGATTTCTCACAGAAGATCTCAGCTCTGATGATAAGGTTTTGATATATTTTCCTGCTACAGCCGGTTCCTTGGAGTATTGCAGAAAAAAAAATCTGTCAATATGCTTCTATTATGATCTCTTGATCTGTGCCTATAAAAACCTTTAGCCGCAGCCCTTATTATAAATAATGGAAGAAGCAATAGCTGATTTTTTTTTCCACACCACACTATGTGGAGGTTCTTTCTTCTTCATTGCCTTTGGATCCAAATCACAGGACTTCTGTACCCATGCTCTAAAATAATAAAGGAGATTTTTCTAGCACTAATTAATTTGATTGACTCTCAGCAGGACGGGATCAGCTGTAGCATCGTGAACTTCAACAATAACTACCAACTGATGGGCAGTTCGCATCAATAAGACCATCGCTGGCCTCCGGCTCACCTGTCACCAGGCAGGGAGTGAGCAATAACCAGCCCCCCGCAGATGCGCCCCGCTTAGTGCTTTCTGCCCTATTAGCAATTTATAATGGTGATCAAGAAACAGTCAGAGGCGAATCAAGACAACTGTCTGGCTGCCTGTTTAATTGGCCTTGTTTGCTTTTTGATAAATGGCTTGTGACTGCTCCAGGCCCCTGTATTTTGACTTTTAATAGGCCACAGTGATTAGACTACCAACAGATACTAGGTCAAAGCCAAGGAAAGGTGCAAAAAATGTTAATTAATATCAATAATAGGCAATTATTAGTTAGACAGAAGGACCTACTAGCTGGGTGCTCTAATGGCTCAGAGCTAACTGGAAGAGAAGGGCTGCCAAATTAGCATAACTGTATGCGGGCTGCATGGTGGATCTCAGCAAACATCTGTTATGTTAGTAATTCAAATAGAATTCCTGCCTTTCCGGTGATGTGCGCAGAGTCAGCAATCCCTGTTGGCCATTTCAAGGCACTAACAATACCCTAGCGACCGGTGTCCCTCCAAATGGGCTATGTTTCAGAGTAAGAATTAAATTGCACCTTTTCTCTGAGGCTGTGCCATTGAGAAGCTTAAGTGGGTCATTGTCCGCTGGTCAGCAGAGGGTGGAGGACGGGGGTTTTTTGGCTTGGACATCACACTGACCTTAGAAGGGCGTATGAAGTGATCCAGCAGACTCAGGGAGGGATATGAGCTTTCTGCGTTTGTCCTTTCACAATTAACACGGACTACACGACCGTGTCCAGCACGCCATATGAAATGTTGCAGCAACAATTCCCGGAGCCGGATTCTTTAGTATTCATTCCTCCGAAAGTGTGTGTGTGTTCGTGTGTGTGCGCGAGTGTGCATGCGTGTGTGCGTGCGTGCTTGTGTGTGATGTATTCACATATATACCAATAGAAGGTTGCCATCTGTTTCGAAGTGTAAAAGGAGTCAAGGTGCGGTTGAAGCTTTGGGGTGATGAAGTGACAAGAACCCCGAATAACATCCATATCCTTGTCATCACCATTAAGGTCACCTTGGAAAATCCAAACTCTAGTAAAAGAATGCTGGATGGAACTTAGAGATCCTAAGGTCCAAATGGAGAAACTGAAATCCAGACAGGACACGAGTCATCTTAAGGGCTGCCCAGGTGCCTTGGGGAACCGCCAGGAAGGAGGGCCAGTTCTGGGGTGCTTTCCAGGGCCCTTCCCTTCACCTCGTTGCCCCCTTAAGAAGCTGTGTACTTCTGTCTGTGATTTAATGTCTGGCAGATTTTTTTCCTAAAAGCTATTTGTAATATAAATGTGGGATATTTGATAAAAATGTTCCTCACTGTATAAAAGAATGACATTTTGAAATAGCATGTTCTAAAAATACTTTATTTTTTAGAATTAAAAAAAACTTGGGTTATAAGATTCTAAAATCCACAGCCATCCTTCAAAAATGTCTTTTCCCATTTTTCTTTCCAGAGAGGGGTAGGTCACAACTGTTGTTCTTTGTTTTATTTTGAGTTTTTCTTACACATTTGCTCTGAACCAAACAGGGAAGGAGCCGTGTGCCTTGCCCTTTCCCTTCCCCACAGAGGACTGACATTTAAGACCCTATTTGACTAAACATTCTCAAGATCTTTAAAAGAGGCGTCTCCCCCTGCCCCCACAGTGGAATCTGTTTCTTGAAAGACTGAAATTGAATTGCCATTATTTTCGGGGTCCCCCTTTTCTCACCCTTTATTCCTTGCCTTATCCCACTCAACCCTAAAAGAATACTCCTAGGCTGCATTTTGCTGTTTTGTTCTTTGCACTGAACCATTAGATTTTCTTTTACAGTTCCCTTTCTGCGTAAATGCTCTAAAACAAAACAAAATCCTACTTTTTCACATATGAGGAAACTATTATACCTCTCTAAAGTTTTCAAATAATTAATTTCTAAGAATAAGTTTTTTATTTTTTATAAACCATGGAAATATGATTTTTAAAAAAAACCCTTTTCTCAGCAAGTATTTGTTAAGCACTGGGCCAGAATGTAAAGGAGTCACAGAGATAAGAGATAACAGTCAACGACGTGGTACATGTACAAATCCCTGGCTTTTTACTGTGAGGATCTTTTTAGTAAGCATTTTATATGCTCGTGCCTCTCAGTCTCGTAAGGAGTCAGTGACAGAGCTGGACACATGCCTGTTCTACAAAGAAAACAAGACTTAGTGTATTCAAGGGAGTAAAAAGAGGAATATTCTCTACTAAGGGGTAAACACTTAATCCTTTCCTACCACCTTCCTCTCTGCAATCATCTTAAGGATTTCCCCAATTCTGCCGCGGAAGTGCAGAGTTTGCGCCCTGACAAGTGAACTGAGTAGTTCCCGTGCCTTTTTTGTCTGTGCTGTGGTGGGACGTCCTCTAACATTGCCATGGTGAGCTGTAAGCATGTAAAGTGGGGGAAAACTATATTTATTTTGTTTTTAACAATTGAGGTTTTGGTTATTGTTATCCTCCTAGAGTTAACTGTGATCTACCTGTTATGTAAGCTCAACTGTACCAAACCTAGAGTACGCATGGCTGCATCCGGTGTCATTTACCACAAAAGTAGAAAACAGCTAACCGATGGCGTGATGCTTTCTGGTTTTAAGTGATAACCATTTTTACATAAGAAAAGCTCAACCTAGCTGGATATTCTTTACGCTTTCATTGGTATGTGTGAGTCCTATAACTGACGGAAGGAAATATAAATGGAGTAAGTTAGGGCATTTCTAAAACTTGCCATTTGAGGTCCAACTCTAAAGTGTTCAACTCAGGGCTATCTACAACCATGTTTTTCTACAGGGTGTTTTCTTTCAGGCCATGAAGAGCATCAAGATACATACAGCTTGTCTTCCTTTCTCCCTCCCTCCCTCCCTTCCTCCCTTCCTCCCTCCCTCCCTCCTTCCCTCCCTCCTTCCCTTCCTCTTCCCCTTTCTTTTTTCTGCTTGTCTCTCTCTTTCCCTCCATCCATCTCTCCTGCATTATATTTTAAATAATTTGAGAATTGCATACATGCCTATAAGGTGTTCTTGTCAAATCTACTCCTCATTCCCTTGTCTCCCGCATCTGCCCCCCCATCACTTTTCCCTCTCAAGTTCTTGTGCTCTTCGTTTTTACGAAACCCACTGAGTCCACTTAGTACTGCCAGTATGAGCATGGGTGTATAGCCACCTTCTGGAGCGTGGGTAGCCTCTCAGGGAGTGCGTCCCCAAAGAAAACAGATGTTCCCTCTTCCAAAGCCATCAATTGCCAGTAGCTGTTCAGCTAGGGATAAGTAGGACTTCTCGACTTCCTCCCTGATCCATGCTGGGTTTTGTTTTGTTCCATTTGGGGGGAGGGGGGCCCCGGCTTGTAGTCTTGCTCTGTAATCCTGGCTGGCCAGATACTTGTTATGTAACCCAGGCTGGCTTTAAGCTTACAGGCGTCTTCCTGGCCCAACCTCCCGAGTGCTGGTGTCGCAGGCATGCACACACACCTGGCTCTCAAGTTGCTCTCCACTGTGGCCTCTGTGACTTTCTTCCTTGTTAAAGACATCGCTCTGTAAGTTTCCGTGCTCATACTTGAAACATCCCCACACAAACAGACAATGCCAGCACTGGCAAGATTGCAGTCTGGCTGATGCTGACAGCAAAACACATCTGGATTTCAGTGATGTTAACATGAGCAGAACATCTTAGAGCCACAGGATGTGTTAGCACGCCCATCAATTATCTGTCATCATTCAAATATCTGTAGTGTTAAACAGTTTAGAGATAAGTGAATCCAGGAATTAGTCCCAGCCTATTAAGATGGCATGTGGCCACAATGTTTCCCTCACAGTGGTGTTCACAGACAAGATGTTGCTGGTGTGTTGACCAGAACGACGAGGCTGATGAAATGGCATGGATGTTCTCTCTTCGGCACCTCGTTGGATATAAGACAAATAAATTGAGCTTTTGAAGTTTGCTTTATTTGCTTGTTACTAAGAATGACCTAGGCAGTTCTGAAGAGCAAAATCTACGTGTAGCCAGTTGTACCTGTGGTGATATCAAGAACACTGCTATGGCCTATGATTGTCTGATGCTTTGGAATAAGCTCCACCTGGAAAAGTGTGCCTAAGAAGTCTGGGCACCTGTCTTTCAAGGGAGGCGGTCCCACTTCTGATCGACCTCTTCGGGTCTGCTGTGGGTCTCAGTCTGCTTTTGATGCTGGGCTGAGATGGGTGGAGACTGCTCTAGAAAGCTTTCTACTTGATACTCTGCCAAGGCCTAGCCTCAATTTACCTTATTCTAGCCCCCCCGCCCCTTTAGCAAATGTTAATGACTAGATAGAAAGGACACTTATTGGGCCCATTTCTATCCAGGCCAAGAGTGGTCATGATGACTCCTGAATGGCGAATAATCTCCCTCATGGGAAATATAGTAGTCAAGAGCCAAGGTTTTGTGCTCCTTCAGGCCTGTGTTTGGTCACCTCCATTGTTTATTAAACATGTAATCCTGGACTCCAATTTTTCTTACCAGAGACAAGGGTCATGATATCTGTTCCTTTAACAATTTGTAGGTATTTGAGGAAAAAAGTTATATGTGATACACTTTGTCTAATGCTTGGTTGTACTCACTGTGATGATCATACATTACTGCTCTGCTGTGGGACAATGGTTGTACCCTGTAAAGATTTGTTTCTTGTACTTGTTTAATAAAATGCTGATTGGCCAGTAGCCAGGCAGGAAGTATAGGTGGGGCAACCAGGCAGGAAGCAGAGGCGGGGCAATAAGAACAGGAGAATTCTGGGAAGAGAAAAATATTCTGTCTGTAGTCGTCACCCAGACACAGAGGAAGCCAGACAAAGGGCAAGCAAAATGTGACTGTCTCACCGAAAAAGGTGCCAAGCCACATGGCTGACACAGACAAGAAGTATGGGCTAATATAAATTATAACAGTTAATAAGAAAGCCTGAGCTACTAGTTTATAACTAATGTAGACCTCTGTGTGTTTCTTTGGGTGGGACAGAAAACCTCCAATCAACACTGCTCAGTTTTGTGCACCAGTACAGTCAGAGGTCCCTGGTTCTCCAGAACCCTTCTCCAAAGTGGCTAATGCTGTTAGCAAACACTGATAACTAACTGGAAGAGTCCACTGCCTTCCCTATGCCCTTTCTGAACCTGCTCTCCAAAATGGCACCCATCTTTTGCCCCTGGTATACATTGTATTCATTCCTGATATTATGATTACTTTTGACTGATTGTAGATTTGTTGTCAGAGGCATGGCCTTCTAAACACAGTACAAATCAGAAAGACATTCAGCTGAAGGCTGGTCAGCTGAGAACAGAGTTAGAACCACAGCTAGCTAGCAAAGAGACTTCCCTCACCAAGGCCATTTTAGTCACCATTTAGTGAGTATTGCTGAGTGATCTTCACAGATTAGTGGCATTCCAAAATTTGCTTCTAATCCTCATGATTTTGCAAGTAGCCACTACTCTCCCTGTTTCAGGACTGGAGGTGCTTGGTCCTCTATGTCTTCTTGTGTTGCTGATTGCTGTGTGGCTTGGGCAGACTCCACTATCCCTTTCAAGTTCCAGTTTCCTCAATTAGAAATTGGGGAAGAGAATGACTCCTGCTTTTTAGGCTCATGATGACTATAGTAGAGGGTGCCTAGAAGGTTCCAGGAACAGCCACATATGTGCCAGGAACTCCAGGAACAAAGAATCACCTCTGCAGAGGGACAGAGATGCATTTAAGTTCATGTTTGTCTGTCTCTTCAAGCCTAGGGAGTATGCCAAGTTGTAAATGGAGACTGCTCGTTTGTTCCCGGCTGCCCAGACCCGGATAATCACACAGAAGCAATATTAATTACAAAACTAGTTGGCCAGTGACTCAGGTGTATTCCTAGCTACCTCTTACATCTTAATTTAACCCATTTCTATTAATCTGTGTATTGCCATGAGGCTGTGGCTTACCAGTAAGGTTCTGTCTTTCTCCTTTAGCAGCTACATGGCATCTCCCTGACTTTGCCTACTCTCTCTATATATCCTTGTTCTGATTTCTTGTCTGGTGTTATTCTGCTAAGCCATTAGCTGAAACAGATTTATTCATCGACCAATAAAAGCAGCACATATACAGAAGGACATTCACGTAATCTCCCATTTTATGGCTAATTAAAAAGGAAGATTTTTTTAAACTTTAGCATAGTAAAATTACATATGACAAAATGGGTATCAAGCAAGAATTACAGTTGCAATATTTCTTTGTGACTCTAATGTTTTATATTTAATTTATCTTTCATCGTAACTAAGGAAAACTATAACTATGACTGTCTTCAGCTCCACCAAAGACCCCAGAAGGATATAATATTACCTAAGTAAACAGGAAGTGCATTGTAAGCAACTTCCAAAGTTCTAGGTTTGACAGAGACATCTTACTGCCTGGACAGTCACCCAAGTTTCTTTTGTAACATTGGAGCATTCATCTTCAGCCTACAGACCTATAGTATCTGGCAGACTTTTCCATGAAGCAGGAAATTTGAAAAACTGTTTCGCCTATATTGGCAGTTTGTCAGTCACTTTTGAGTTCTACAGAATGTCTGGCAGTTTCTTCCGTGAAGCAGGAACCCCAAATGACCATCTCACCGTCTTTAGGCAAGTTCAGCAGTCATTTTTCTGTGGGTCCTGCATGTTCAGTTAACACAGCATACTATCAAGCAGTCCAGGCAAAAGCAGTTTCTTGCCCAAATGGCTAGACTTGTCACACTGAAAGCAAATTCCATAATGGGTTTCTTCAATGCCCATCAACCTCTCTGAAGTAATTGGTGCTGCCAGAAACAGAAATGTCTCATTGTCTAGAATATTCTAAGTTCTTAAAACATTTTAAATGCCATATTCTGTAGGTATCTGAAAAATTTGAAGAATACCTATCCATCTGAAATATACCTCTGTACATCTAGAAAACCTAACTTACATGACTACAGTTTAATTATTATAGATGTCTATTAATCTGTATTTCTTACTTATATATTATATTTTTAAATGAGCTGCACAAACACAATATGTTAAACAAGAGCAGAAATACATATATACAATGTAGCAAATCTACCTTAAATTTGTATCAATAGGGCAAAGTCCATACCTGCTACAAGCTGCAACATTATACAGTAATTGCTCAGCCATCTTTTCATGAGCCATTTATCAGAACCAAGGGATCTGGTAAAGACTAAAACAAAAGGCAAGGCTTTTTGGTGTTACTGCTTTGTGAGTAAAGTGGCTGTCTTTTCCTGTAGATTTTTTGATGTATCTAACTCCCTTTCTCTTACAAATTTAGGAATTAATTCCCTAGTTCAGAACAGTTTGCCACTCCCAGGCCTTGTTCCTCTCTCCTAGGTAAGTGCAGAAATTTGCCTTCCTACAATTATTTTTAAAAGTAGGCATTTTGTCAGGGTTTAGGGTCCAAGCAAAGAGCATCCCATTTAAGATATTCACAGATCTTCAAGGACATAGAATTACTACCTGCCCAAGCTGCTTTCCTGATTTTACCCCACAACACCCATGATCAGAATGGCTGATGACAGCATAGCCCAGAATTGATAATTTAGAGGCCTGGGTCTCTTCTTCGCTTAGAGCAGTAAGTCTAACTCCAGGCCTAGGTCCATAGAAATTACAGTGTCCAGTGTATACAGTGTGTCAAAACCCATCAGCTTCCCATGGGTTGCCTAGTTACCTCACAGCCTCTATGTATACTGGGAGAAAAGAAGTGGTGTGCTGATGTAAACATTCCATGCCCTATTCATAATTTTATTGAAAATAAACCTTTTATCTCTTTTATCTATCTATAATGTACCACACTAACCTCCCTCCTCACTAATTCCCTGATGATTTAATCCTTTTCTTAACTAACTTTCTCCATTAAAGAGCTCACCAGACATGTACTAGCCATTGCCATGGATCTGTGTGTGTATGCGAAAACCCTTATCTGATTTTCTATGGAGCAAAAAGAATTCCAGCCCTGGAACTTGCTAGGGCTAGGGAATAGCTGGTGTTAAGGATATATGTGACTGGGAACACTGGTAAAGGGTAGAACTAGGGACAAGGTAAAACAATGTAGAACTAAGAACAATGTAGAGCAAGGAGAACAAATAATGGGTGGAACAATGAGAAATGATGGGTTGAAGAGAGAAGAATAAAGAAACATGGACAGACGGCATGTGGTAGATTTTTTAACACTCAGATCTTTAGCCCCCATTTAGCTACCCATGGCATCTTTAATTGACTCCTGAAAAGGAGTCTTAAAGGCGAAAACCTTTAAGGCTCTCTAAGCATAGCAGTGTAAAGTATTCATCTCTATATATCATATACCCGTTATTTTATTTTATTTTATTTTTGGAAATAGACTTTGACCATTAATCATTTATAACCAACCCTTTTAAAATGAAAATAAACACTTCTAAACAAACATTTTGGGAATTTGGGTGTAGTTTTCTCCAAACTTCTTCCTGTTGTTTGTTGGGCAAAGTATTTTTAGGGCTCTTGGATGCCTTTCAGGGGGTCTTGTCCCATCAAACCACATTAGCCTGGAAGGAATCCACAGGTTCTCATCTTCTGTGGAAACAAAAGCAGAACCTCTTTTACAAAGCAACATATCCTTAGACCCAAATTTTGAAGTCAAGATACCTTTAAGTTGGTTTGACTTAGCAGCCCCCAGAATCAAATGTTCCTCTGCAGTCAAAAAATTCAAAGAAAACGCAATAATTCAGACTCTCTGTGTATATTCCAGTATATTCCAGCTTTACATGGCTTATTTTTCTTTATGACTGTTTGTACTCTTTTATATTACTTTTACTGTCTCTTTAAAGACTTTGTTTTATTTTTTAAAGCTGTTTTTTATAACTGTCTATACTCTTTTTCTCTCTCCCAAGCCTATGTACATTTTTTAAACACACTGTGACCTGTTCAGAGATTTATTTTTGAATGAATTGTCTTTTGTATATCTGTAATAATTTTTCTGACCAGGAACACTTTTTTTCTTTCTTTCTGGTTTTCTGAGACAGGGTTTCTCTGTAGCTTTGGAGCCTGTCCTGGAACTAGCTCTTGGAGACTAGGCTGACCTCTGACTACAGAGATCCTCCTGCCTCTGCCTCCAGAGGGCTGGGATTAGAGGCGTGCGCCACCACCACCCAGTTGCTTTTTTTAAATGCTAAGCAGGCATGACTAGGACCAATTCCATAGCCCTGCCTTTTGGCTCCACCCCATCCAACACATTGGAGATTGTTCACCGCCTCTGCTAGCTATGCTCACCACCCCAGCTCCAGGGATGCAGTGGGCCTATGTTGCTATTAAGCGATTAGTAGCATGTTGCTCACAAACCCCATTTAAGTGCAGGACCTCCCAAAAGAGCCAGAGTTCTTGCTGCCAGCATGAACCAGGAAGCTGTCTCTTAAAGAAGCCATGCAGGTTTTGCTTCAAATGCTGAGTCATGAAGCCTTCTCTTCAGGAAGCCTTCTCTAAAAAGAACTGTGCCTCTGCTCGCTGCCAGCAAACAGAGTGTAATGGTTTAAGTAAAATGCTGCAGGTCCCTGAGTGGCGGCAGTGGGCAGCAGGCCATAAGACCATGGTGGGCCATGAAGGCAGCCAGGTCACAGGCAGGGAGCCCCTGAGTGACCTGCAGGCCATGAGAGCCAGCAGGTCCTAAGCAGGAAGCCATGTGGCAGGTGAGTGACAGATAGGCACACCATGCAGAGTGAGGTTGGATATTTATTTAGTAGGTTATGGAAGGGAAGGGGAGAGGGAGGGAGAAGGGGGATGAGGAAATAACAGGGAGGTAGAAAGGGGGGTAGCAGCTACCTCTTTGGGAGAGAGACAGAAAAGGAAAGGAACTCGGGCTGCAGGCAGGAAGGAAGATCAGCCTACTTCATTAGTGGAGGGGGAAGTGAACGGGGCTTGTCTCTTAAAGGGACAGGACAGACTGTTTACACAGAGTCTATCTGAAAATATGCAACTAACAAGAAGCTGTGCTTGGCTCCTTTTTTTTTGTGTGGGCCTAGAAGGCCTCGTTTTTTTCTTTTTTTAAGCTTTTTTAGGTCTTATGTGGATCCATGCCCCAGACGGTGAGCACTATTTTGTAAATGGAAACTGCTCATTCGTTTCCAGCTGCCCAGACTCAAATAATCACACAGAAACTATATTAATACAACACTGTTTGGCCAGTGACTCAGGTGTATTCCTAGCTACCTCTTACATCTTAATTTAACCCATTTCTATTAATCTGTGTATCGCCATGAGGCTGTGGCTTACCAGTAAGATTCTGTCTTTCTCCTTAAGCAGCTACATGGCATCTCCCTGACTTTGCATACTCTCTCTATATATCCCTGTTTTGATTCCCTGCCTAACTTTATTCTGCTAAGCTATTAGCTGCAACAGCTTTATTCATCAACCAATAAAAGCAACACATATATAGAAGGACACCCCACATTACCAAGGAGGGCCCTTCTGGCATATTCTTGGAAGAGGGAGAAGCTGAGAGCTTCTCACCTGCCCACTCTTAGGGTCTCCACTTTCTCTTCTGCCTGAGACCAACTTCTACCTGCTCCCTACTATTTCACTACCCCCATGGGAGAACCATTGCCACCAGAGGGAATCTCTCTCCTAAAAGCTACAGGCATGTCTTTTATAATATTTTGTGATAAAATATATATAACATAGAATTTTTAGTACTGACATTTTGTAAATTCATAGTATTATACCACTCCTGGCAGTCAGGACAGTAATCTTCTTTCTGTCTCTGGATTTGTGTATTCTGAATAGTCTGTATAAAGGGATCATATAGTATGTACCATTTTATATCTGGCTTTTTTCACTCAGTGCAGGGAGTATTTCCTGCTTTCTTCTCTTCTGTCTGCCAGTTCCAGGCACACAGGGAGAACACACTCTTCACTGCTAACTGTCAGCAAATATTTTTGTTCATTGATTCATACCAACCACTGTGGCCGATCCGGTTCATTATGCTAAACTCAGCTACTACTCTGGAACCTTCCTAAGCAGGCATTGCATTGGACATGTAAGCCATCAAAAACAGCGGAATCTGCTTATGACAGAAAAACTCTTTTATTTTGACCTCTTCAGATCGACTTTTCTTTTCCCCAACAGCTGATTGCTGATCCTTTTAGAATGAGAAGATTTGAGATGGGTCATGTTAGACTTTAGTCCCACCTCACTCATGATCATGGCGGAAGCCTGGGCCAGCCTGCACCCCACTGAATTTTATCTGGAAATTAAAAACTTAGTAGACCAAACTAAGCAGGGGGATGGGAGAAGGGAATAAATAATTCATCGGTCTAAGCTAAAACTCTACTGGCTACAATACTTTACTAAAAATAAACAATGAATACCAAATTAAAAGCAGCTACGAATGACCATGCATTGAGAATTAAAGGGGATTTCCACACACACAGAGAGTCAGTTATAGAATGTGAAATATCAGGTTCCTTTGATAATTATATTTCTCCTTGAAAATGATCACACTAAAACTTTGGTTTCATTAAAATCAAACAGCAATAACAACCCAATACACAAAGAGACATAGGGGAGCTGAAGTTGTGGGGAATTCCAGAAAGCAGGCCTGATAGTCTCTGAGGTCACCTCTAGTCTTAAAATTCCATGAGCCTGAGTCCTTCTTTAACCTCTTATGGCTTTGTGGGAGGAGGAGGAGAAGGAGGAGGCCCCACACGACAGGAGCCAGAGCAGGGCAGCTTGTCACCTCCTTACCCATCTTGGCTTGCATAGTGCTTTCTGTTTGAAAATTGATCTGCAGCAATTGCAGGTGGCTGAGGGAGCATGCTGCAAGGCAGGACTTGAAGTAGAAAAGAAAGGACCTTGTCTGAAGCCTTCTCCAAGGCAGGTCATGCTGAGTGAAGGTTCCTTGGTGGGAGAGAAATTCCCCAAAGAGCCCTGTCTCTTCACTCCAGCTGACGGTTCTATTGCAGGTACAGTGGCCTCTCTGGCTGTCAGTCATTTATGCCAAACCTCTGACCCATGACCTCCATGGGTTATTAAGGGGGATAGCATACATGTGTCAGGCTGGTGTTGGCATATGCGACATCGAAACTGTCACAGAGTAAAGATGGGGAAAGCTGAGCACCTGCCTCCGCAAAGCAGCCACCAAGTCATGCCTGTTAGTGCCTGGGTAGAGGATATGCTGCCTGAAGGTCATATGTTGAGGGGTGGGTGTTGGAAGGAGAGACAGAAAGGAAAAGAGGAGAGAGAGGAAGGAGAGAGAAACACAGTGGTTCTCATCCTGTGGATTGCGACCCCTTTGGGGGTTGAATGACATTTTTACAGGGGTCATCTAAGACCATTGGAAAACATAGATATTTGCATTGTCATAACAGTAGCAAAATTACAGTTATGAAGTATCAATGAAAATAATTTCATGGTTGGTTATCATCACAACATGAGGAACTGTATTAAAGGGTCATAGCATTAAGAAGATTGAGAACCACTGGATAAACACAAGAGCAAGCATTGAGAAGCAAGGAGGAATGTCTTAATGGAATTTCCGGTTTTCCTTGTTTACTCCACATATCCCAAACTCTCAATTAATTCCATGTGCTTGATGACACTGCTGTGTAACTCCAGAAGAATTTGACCCTTAGAACACCAGTTACATGTCTCTATTGCCTGTGGAATCATGGTCGTTAGTGGGCTTCTCACTGACAAATACCAAAAAAAAAAAAAAAAAATATCCAAAGCCTGCTGCTACCAGATTGTTTTCAGTCTATCTTTTGTAAGTGGAAAACACTTTTCTACAGGTAGGAACACACATGCAACAATCCCATTTACTCCATCCATGGGACTCTGAATTAGAAATCCATCAGCAACATAGGCTTAACAACACATGCAAGAGCCACTGTTTGGCACCAGCTGCTGCGTGGTTGATGCCACCTGCATACACTAGAGAACTCGACTCCATCCTTTTTGGTTGTGTGTCCAGGACCTGTAAATTCCAGAGAGTCAGACGGTTTCCTGTTTGTGTGATGATCTTCCCCCGCTGTGGCTTATTCTAAAATTGGATCTATTTCAGATTGCAAGTCCTAATTGATGGGGCTTGAAAGCAAGAATAATAAATGATGCTTAAGAATATTTTATAACAGTCCTAGAATAGGTTTTTTAGAGGTTTACTTATATTCATTTTTTATGTTATGTTTACATCTTTTTTAAAAAATTCATCTATTTTACATACCAAC
The DNA here is from genome assembly GCA_004026605.1 of Ondatra zibethicus. NCBI lineage: Eukaryota > Metazoa > Chordata > Mammalia > Rodentia > Cricetidae > Ondatra > Ondatra zibethicus. The sequence continues at coordinate 5,727 of PVIU01000182.1, read as the reverse complement.
CACAGTTTCCCTCCTCCCTCTCTTCCCATTCCCTCCCCCCCACCTCCCATCTCTCCCTCCCATCCACTCCTCCTCTGTTCAGAAAGGGGCAGACCTCCCATGGGAGTCAACAAAGCATGACATGTCAAGTTGAGGCAGGACCAAGCTCCTCCCCTGCATCAAGGCTGGGCGAAGCAACCCAGCATGGGGAATAGGTTCCAAAAAACCAGCTCATGCACCAGGTATAGAATAGGTTTTTAAAGCAATCTAAGTGTACTTAGTTTGTAGATTAGTTAATTCATTTATTCCATAATTAATAAGGTATTCAAAGTAGATGACATTTAAATGTGATTACGCTGCTGAACTATTCTTTACATTTAACTAAGGGGAAGTGTGCTTGAAACCTCAAGTCTGATGTGTGACTTTAGACCTTATTTAACTTGCTGATAGACTCTGTCAGAAAGGGACAGTCAGATCCCTGGGGTTCTGGGAAATAAAGAGCTTTGTTCTTCGCAGCTTATGGGTAGATGTCTTTCTGGAAAGTTTTAATTTTATACATTTTCAGGAGAGAATGTTTAAGAAATAAGGACTTCAATTTGAGGTCTTTCCCTGGACTCGTGGTGTGTAAGGCCTGGGACTTCAATATTTATCCTAGAACAATGCATAAAAGAATTCATTTTTCAAAAACATTGTGAATTTCTCAGCTAAATATTTAATTAATGGAATGTACCATTAAATTTCTAATACTTGTCATAATGTTTATCAGAGAATTCTGATTGACATGCGCTCAAAGAAATTGAGTGCGCAGCTTAAATTAGGAATTGTCATTTCGTAACACTTTACAATTAAGCTTATTTATGAAAGCTCTTAAGCATCCGTGGCTGGCTTGAGGATGACTCTTCATTAGACACACTAATCCCGTAAGTGGCAGAATACTGCCTGTCCCATGATGCTCTGCTTCGTGAGGCCGAGCATAAACCACCCCGATCAGCAGGGGGGACATGAGGTAAAGGGGTTTACCTTGGGCTTAGAGCTGACAAAATTGAGAACTGGTGTAGTCTCTCCCCCTTCATTTTTGGTGCAAAAATATGAAGTCTTAGGTGGTATCATGCAAGCCTATTAACTTTAATTCTTGATTCCTTTTTAACATTGTTCCTTCAGAAAAATATGTATGATCCCTTGAAACTTCCTGATTAATTTGGTTAACAGTTTTTGTTTTCTGTTTGTTTTTACCCATTTGCCAGAAATTCATAGATAGTTGATGCATACACCCATAAGATATGGTTAATTTCCACACTACACTTATTAATTGGCCTTTTGTTACTATCTCTATTCTCATGTAAACAATATGCTTAATTAAGGATTTATATCTTGATCAGGAAGTGCTATATGAAGAAAAGGTTAAAATGAGAAACGTGAAATCTGGGCATACATCTGTTATAAGTTCAGTAAAAATTTATTCATTGTGTACAACAGGATAACTCATTGGCCAGAACTGTACCTAGTACTTCCTACAGTGTTTCATTGTTTTTTGTTTTGTTTTGCTTTGTTTTTGGTTGTTTTTCTGTACTATTTCTAAAGTGGAATTAGAGTTCCCAGAATTTTCTTCTCTGAGCAATAACTTTTGGTCAGGATTGGCCACAAGAAATTTATTCTAGATTTGGAGTTAGATTTGAAGTTGCAGCCTGCAAGCTGAGAGTCGGAGGAGGGGAGCCTGGCTTCCTCGAGGCTCCTGATTCGTTGGTCCATGCGCCGATGCTCCTGATTGGTGGAGAGTTGAGCTGACAGCTCCTCAGAGGGAAGGTCCTGTGTGGAAGCCCACCCACTATATACATTGTTGGGGTTGGGGATGAAGAGAGAAACAAAGCTCCCGTTTATATCCCCAGGCTCTCTTTGGTCTTTTCTCTTTCCTGCTTACTGCCGAGCATTTTCTCTGCCCTCTTCCTGGACTGGGTTTCAGTCTCACCACCAGCTTCCTGTAAATGTTTTCTCCAACACCCTCACCTTAGTGATATATCCCTTCTGTCACGTCATTTATATAAATGTCAGTTATAGAGACGAATAAAATCAACCTGGCACTGGTCTAGACAACCAAGAATCAGGGGTCTAAACACTGAATTCCAGGAACCCCATAAAGGAACATAAATGAATGAAATAATTCTGGCAAAAGAAAAATCACACAGTTCTTCCACCCTAGATTTTCATAGAGCTATGGAATAAAAATGCTTACATCTATCATGAAAAGCTACTTTCGTAAGCATCTTGGTAAACAGAAGGGTGTGCTCAGACAACAGGGCAGCTGTGGCTGAGCTCCAGCTTGCGGCTCCTTTGAGGAGAGGCCACAGAGTAGGGGTTTGTGTGTTGGGTCCAAAAGTCAATGTGCTGGCCCTCACTACACACAACTCTATAGGTAATCTGTGGGCCGCATTCACGTATGTGCCTCACAGGAAGCCCTGGTTTGAATGGGGGCCATTAATCAAGATCCTTAGAAGCAGGGGAGGAGCAAGATGTCTTTTGAGGAAAACGAGGGAGACAAGGAGGACCAGCGTGTTCCTACTGCTTTTACAGGGTGGATGCCATAGAGATGGGTAGCCAAACAAGATGGGAAAGCTAACAAGTAAAGAATTCTCTCTCTCAGAGAGCAGGGTAGGGAGGGAAAGAGGGAGGGGAAGATCATCTATTGAGAACTAAGGACTATCACTCTCCCAGTGGTTTGCATGGTGTGCAGGGCTTCACATATGCTCTTCCATTTATTCTCATTTATTACAGGATCTGCTATCTTGGATGTGAGAGAATCAAAGATAAATCACTCCTGGTTCCTGCCTTCAAGGACTGCAATGCATGGGGGAGACCAGTGTGCGCAAATCCAAGTATACAATAAGAATGGATGTGATCGTGCTGATGTGTGTGTGTGTGTGTGTGTGTGTGTGTGTGTGTGTTTAGCAAATATAAATAAGGAGTAGAAAGAAGCCAGCATGATATGAAAGAACGTGAGCAGAGGCACCAAGAAGAATTTGGAGAAGCCATCTTGAAGGCTTCTAGGTAGAGCAAATCATAAAAAAATATTTTCTGAGACATTGGAAATTCATGTGTGAACTCCTGGAACCTGTCTGGAGAGCAGTCTGTGTCTGCCTCTATGGGTGATATGTCAGTCCATGGCTTGACTTGAGCAGCCTGTTTGCTGGGAAGGAAAACACACCCCTGGTTTCCTGTCAGCAACAGGAGGGATGCTTTCTCAACCCCGAAGTTCAAGAGCCAGAAAGGATGGATGGACTCATTCAGAGTAGAGAGATACTGCTCTTAGCTTTAATAGCGCTCTGACGAAGGTCAGCCAGCACACAGGAGAAGCTGGTGCTCTGGACTGGGTCTGACCAGACGGGAGAGCAAGTATTTTAATAGTTTGTAATGAATGAGGCAATGGCTACATTTATGTAACCCCAAGAATTTGAAGTCTGTTCAAAATCAATGTTTCCCTTCTTGAACAACATTCTTTCATGTCTTCAAGTTCAGGCGCTTCTTTGGAATGATATAGTCAAGGTGCTCTCTAACCCAGTCTTGGTTTTCTTCTCCAACCTGGTGTCTATGCCCTGTCCTCGGTTTTCCTGTCTGAGACGCTTATTTTTTTGGCCACGCAGCACTGTTTACAATTGGGTTGCTTTCCCACACGTCTGTGTTGCACATCTCCCTGTTTTTTCCCTTACAATGCCTATCGTTCTGTTTTTTAAGCTTCAAACCGTCTCAAAAGTGCTCCCTGGCCCCTAATTCCCAGTACGTTCTTGCTAACTCTATACTATATGTTGCTGACCTATCTTTCAGGTTGTGACTGTTTACATGCCTGTTACTCCATGCACACTGGTTCATGTGCTACCATTCATCCGTTGGCTCTGTATTAAGAGCCTGTTCCTGGATAAGTCACTGTGCTACATACTGCGGGTGCCTCAGTAAAGAGAACAGAGTAGGCTTCTGGACTCGAGCAGCTTCCATCAGAAAGATGAGTGTTTAACTGTAGGAGGAGCAAGTATGGCTCAGTCCATAATGTACTTGCTTGGCAAGCACAAGGACTTGACTTCAATCCCCAGCATCTATATAAAAAGCAGGGTGCAGTGGTGTGCACGTGTGATTCTGGTTATGGGAAAGCAGAAACAGGAGGGTCCTGGGACTTGGCAGCCAGCATCATCAACTTGGGGAGCTTCAGGCCACTGAGAGACCCCATCTCAAAGTGGGGTGGACACCTCCACCCTCCTCTCCCTCGCTCTCTTAAAAATGAAAGTGTTGAGTTCAAGTTAATTCATAAAGCAAGTTGAGCCTCAAGTTTAATATAACTTTTATGTATTAATGAAACACTCACATTGCTAAATTATAATGTCAGTCTGTTCAAAAGTCACGGCTTTATAGTCAGGAACTCAACAAAGTTGGCTATCTCACACTTTGTTGAGTTCCTGACTAAGCTGTCGCACAGCTGATGCTGGCTGTATTCTCTCACTAGTGGAGGTTGGACCTCTGGAAACTTTGCGATTTTGTAGACTTTGGCTACCCATGGGCTTTCTGCCATGACTTGAAGAATAGCCTCTCTCCAGCCTTGGTTCCGAGGTTCCATGGTCCCAACTCTCCGCTGCCTTGAATGCTTTTTTCCAGGGTTTGCTGTGTGACACTGTCTGCTGGAGAGTCTCTATTTTAGATTTTGTTTGAGCTGCAGACCTTTGAGCAGGAATTCCACGGCAGCATTTCTTCATGGAAGAAATGCTTTTTTTTGTGGCTAATTCTGCCCCAAACACACAACAAGTTTCTGAGGTTCTGCCTCGTTGCCAAGCCCTAAAAAGTGCCAGTGCTGACCTGACCTAGGAATAAGCTCCCTTTCATCTTTCACACCAGTGCAGACCCTCAGCCGGTCCATTTTGTTTTCTTTACAATATTATCAGCTTAACTATTGTCTAGCCTCATGCTTTTCTTTTTTAAAATTTTTATTGATTTTTATTGAGCTCTACATTTTTCCTCTGCTCCCCTCCCTGTGTCTTCCCTCCCCACTTCAACCCCTCCCCCAAGGTCCCCATGCTCCCAATGTACTCAGGAGATCTTGTCTTTTTCTACTTCCCATGTAGATTAGATCTATGTAAGTCTCTCTTAGTGTCCTCATTGTTGTCTAAGATCTCTGGGATTGTGGTTTGTAGACTGGTTTTCTTTGGCTTTATGGTTAAAGCCCACCTATGAGTGAGTACATGTGATAATTGTCTTTCTGTGTCTGGGTTACCTCACTCAAAATAATGTTTTCTAGCTCCATCCATTTTCCTGCAAAATTCAATTTTTTTTTCTGCTGTGTAGTACTCCATTGTGTAAATGTACCACATTTCCTTATCCATTCTTCGGTCGAGGGGCATTTAGGTTGTTTCCAAGTTCTGGCTATGACAAACAATGCTGCTATGAACATAGATGAGCACATGTCCTTATGGCACAATTGAGCATCCTTTGGATATATACCCTAACGTGGTATTACTGGGTCTTGAGGAAGGTTGTTTCCTAATTTTCTGAGAAATCACCACCCTGACATCCAAAGGGGTTGTACCAGCTTGCATTCCCACTAGCAATGCAGAAGTGTTCCCTTTTCCCCACAACCTCTCCAGCATAAGTTGTCATCAGTGTTTTTGATCTTGGCCATTCTTACAGGTGTAAGATGGAATCTCAGAGTTGTTTTGATTTGCATTTCTCTGATGACTAAGGATGTTGAACATTTCCTTAAGTGTCTTTCAGCCA